>JAECUM010025874.1:0-33409 GCA_016617855.1 Megalonaias nervosa | reverse complement strand
TAAATGGTTAAGGGATTACTGAGTTACAAGTGCTGGAAAGAACTTGAACCATAAACATTAAACAAAATGTATCCCAGTTATAATTCTTGCTCCATGACCCACCCACGACAGATCCCAGGGGTTCTAGAGATTACTGATCTATATGTATCGGTGATCTGCCCCCATAACCCCACCCAGTAATGGAACCCAGAGGCTCTGGAAATTACTGACCAGCAGGTATCATTTGCCCAATAACCCGCTCTCTGGTCAAAGCAAGTGGTCTTAAGCTAAACTTACTTTTCATAAATCCATTTTATCATTTGACTTACTAAATCCTTGACCTTTGAATAGAAATCAATACGTACATGTATGTATGTATTGTTATTCCGGTACAGCTGGTTTAGGTCAACAGCGTCATCTTTAGCATGTTTACAGCATGGCATTTCTCGTTCACCGCACCATCGTAACACATATCTTGTTCATGAAGTGAGCTATTTCATGCGACTAGGAATAACCCTATTAATTATACGTAATTGTTACGATTAAAATGTCCCAGTTTTAATTCACAAATATGTAGACTTATTTCGGCAGACGTGATTTGAACGTTCATTCATGCTGAGCACATTTTGTGTATTACCGCTACGATGTGTTGTCGACGGATGTTGTAAGAAATGTATTTCGAACTGATTTGACATTTTGATCACTCGGCTTGTCTACTTACATCTTAAATGTATGATGCCTTGTGTAGTTGCATTTTATTTGTAATCATTTAGATGGAAATCTAGAATTAATTCTTAAGCCTGTCTCGTGTTCTTGGGTCTTCATGTTTATACGATTACGTCACTTTCAGCATAGAATGTTTGATGCTTGATTTTGATTGGTCAGTAATTCTTTCTTGCCCGAAGATCGCAAGCGCTAAATTCTGATTGGTCAATAATAATAGTATAAAATGAGGTCAGCGTCCATGACCTTTGTCACTCTCTAGTCTTTGTCGAAGGCGCGAAGTACAAAATGGCTCAACCAACTTTAAAATCAGATGTGGCTATGGTAAAAAGAAATGTTAAAGTTGACTAACTAATTCCATTGCATAAAATAGCACTAGCAGAGTGTTATTTTGTGACTTTAGTAAAATTACATGTTTTGAACTTATTTCTTTTGGAATTTGAATAGAAGGTGCATAACCTACATCTGTATCTAGCAACTCTGTTTATAATCAGTGTGCCTATAATTTATTATTCTAAATTCACAAACATTATATTTATACTTTATTCCTTTTATAGAATTTACACTTTTTATGTGAAATTCAATTAACAGTACTTTGTATTCTGCTTGTGTGCAAACCATTGCACCAAGATGGGTGATGTTCGTCCTTCGGTCTCGAAGATGACCATGACTTCAGACCTGGGCTGGTCTGTGAGTGCGCAGATGGCTGGTGAGGTCAATCTGCGCTCTGAAGAGTCTACGGCAATGAGGACAGGGAATTGCCGGGGGCTGGATGGAATGAAGGTTGGCGCTGGCTCTGCTCTTCCTCTGCTGACGTTTCTGCTTGGCCTCGTTGATCCGGTGCTCTTCAAATGCAGCTGCGCCTGAGTTGATCTGGTGACGCCAGGCAGAGCGGTCTTCGGCAAGCTGCTTCCAGCTGTCTGGGTCAATTCCACAGGACTTCATGGAGGCTTTGAGCGTGTCCTTGAACCGTTTCTTTTGGCCTCCTCGGGAACGCTTGCCTTCAGCGAGTTCCCCATAAAACAGTCTCTTTGGGAGGCGCTCATCAGGCATACGGCAGACATGACCAGCCCAGCGGAGTTGTGACCTTCTGAGCATGGCATAGACGCTTGTCATCTCTGCTCTCTGGAGGATTTCTGTGTCAGGAGTCTTGACCTGCCATTTGATGTGGAGCAGTTTTCTGAGACAGCGCATGTGGAAGGAGTTCAGCTGTTTTGCATGGCGACTGTACACCGTCCATGTCTCACAGGCGTACAAGAGGGAGGGCAGTACTACTGCGCGGTACACCTTGAGCTTGGTTGGCAGGCTGATTCCTCTTCTGTTCCACACAGTATTGTGAAGTCTGCCGAAGGCTGCATTTGCACGAGCAATCCTGAGAGTGACCTCTTTCATCGATGGAGATTGTGCGCGACAAGGTGCTGCCAAGGTAGATGAACTTGTCAGCAACAGTGAGCTTCTGTCCATTGACGGTAATGCTGGGTTCGGTGTAGGGCACTGAGGGTGCAGGCTGGTACATGATTTCGGTCTTCTTCGTACTTATTGTGAGTCCGAGGTCTGTGCAGGCTTTGGAGAACCGATCCATACTTTCTTGCATGTCAGACTGAGTACCAGCATTCAAAGCGCAGTCGTCAGCAAAGAGGAAGTCGCGGATGGTGTCTTCCTGGACTTTAGTCTTAGCCTGCAGTCTTTTTAGGTTGAAGATGTTCCCATCAGTCCTGAACCGGATGTCGATGCTAATGTCACCCTCACGGAAAGCATCGGTCAGCATCGCTGTGAACATCATGCTGAACAGGGTCGGGGCAAGAACACAGCCCTGCTTGACACCGTTTGTCACTGGAAAGGGCAGGGAGAACTCTCCATCATCCTGTACTCTGGCGAGCATGCCATCGTGGAACAGTCTGACCATGGTGATGAACTTCTCAGGGCATCCGAACTTTGCCATGATCCCCCACAGACCTTCACGACTCACAGTGTCGAAAGCCTTTGTGAGGTCCACAAAAGTGGTGTAGAGGCTGACGTTCTGCTCTTGGCATTTCTCCTGGAGTTGCCTGGTTGCGAAGATCATGTCCACGGTGCCCCGATCCTGCCTGAAGCCGCACTGACTCTCTGGTAGCAAGCCTTGCTCCAAGTGGATGGTCAGTCGATTTAGCAGAATTCTGGCCAGTATTTTCCCTGCGATGGATAATAGGGAGATGCCAAGGTGGTTGTCGCATGCTTGACGGTTTCTCTTCCGCTTGTAGAGGTGGACAATAGAGGCGTCTTTGAACTCCTGTGGAATCTTCTCCTGGTTCCACACAGACTGGAAGAGGTCAGTAAGCTTCTGCGTCAGTCGGGGACTACCAGCTGCGTAGACGTCCGCTGGGATGGAGTCAGAACCCGGGGCTTTGCCACTGGATAGACTTTTAATTGCCTTCTCTACTTCTGTGAAACTTGGCGAATCCGAGAGGGAAGCGTTGGTTAGGACCTGGGACAGGCGAGCGATGGCTTCAGCGTTGATGGAGGAAGGACGGTTGAGGACACTGTCGAAGTGTTCTGCCCAGCGCTTGAGAATCTCTTCCTTATCAGTGATCAGCGTGTTCCCATCTGCACTGAGGAGGGGGGAAGATCCTGATTTAGTGGGACCGTAGATTATCTTGAGCGCCTCGTAGAACCTCTTCATGTCATTGCGGTCTGCATACGACTGGATCTCGTCCACCTTCTTGCTCAGCCATGTGTCCTGCGTCTGTCGGAGCTCTCTCTGCACTGTTCTTCTGATACTGACGAATGCAGCTTTCTTAGATGTGGAGTTCGGGTCATTTAGCAGCGCTCTATGTGTGCGGTGTTTTTCGTCGAGCAGTTCTTGAATGCGATCATCGTTATCATCGAACCAGCCCTGGTGCTTGCGCGTGGTAGGGCCTACCACATCTGCGGTGGTGGAGTAGACAACATCCCGAAGGGACGCCCAATCAGACTCTACATCATGCGAGCCTAGAGTGATGGCTTCTAGCTTGTTGTCTAGTTCGTCTGCAAGGGACTGCTTCACTGAATCGTTTTTCAGCTTGGAGACGTTCAGTCGCTTCAGCGTCTTGCTTCCTTGAGGACGTCTAGGAGGCTGTATCCTGATGTTAAGTTTGGAGATGATCAGCCTATGGTCAGTCCAGCACTCGGCTCCACACATAGCCTTCGTCACTCTGACGTCCTGCCTGTCTTTCTGTCGCACTATGACGTAGTCGAGCAGATGCCAGTGCTTGGAGCGTGGGTGCATCCATGACGTCTTGTTGCGAAGTGGTAGGCGGAAGACAGAGTTAGTGATGAGCAGTTCGTGCGCTGCACAAGTTTCTAGCAGTAGGAGGCCATTGCTGTTACAGCTGCCAATCCCATTTTTTCCCAGCACTCCTTCCCATGAGGTGTGATCTGCGCCAACCCGGGCGTTAAAGTCACCAAGGATGATGAGTTTATCTGTTCTGGGCACGGCAGCAATAGTGGATCTTAGTTCATCGTAGAACTTGTCCTTGATCTCATCAGGGTTTGTCAGTGTTGGGGCGTAGGCGCTGACTAGTGTGGCATATCGCTTTCTTGGGAGCGGCAGTCGAACGGTCATCAGACGATCGTTGATGCCTTTAGGTGGGCCGACTGTCTTGTTGACCAGGTTGGACTTGATGGCAAACCCAACTCCAGCCTCGCGACGTTCTTCCACGCTGCGTCCAATCCAAAAGAAGGTGTAGCCTGCATTTACCTCTGACAGTTGACCTTCGTCGGCAAATCGGGTCTCGCTGAGTGATACGATCTTTATTTTGTACCTGTTCAGCTCTCTGGCAATCAAAGCAGTCCGTCTTTCAGGCCTTTCAGTCCCGGCACGATCCATGAGTGTGCGCACGTTCCATGCGTCTAAGGTGAGAGTTGTCACCTTGATCTGTTTCTTTGTTTTCTTACCGCTGGAGTGGGATCCCCGCCAGCCGCGGTAAGCTGGCCAGGGTAAGATGAAGTAGACAATGATTAGGACACCTTTTCTAGTCCCTTCCTCTTGCTGTGGAGGCGAGCAGTGTAGTCCTGAAGAGGGCTGCTCGGACGCTCAGGTGGCTGCCGAACTCCCATGCTACTTCGGTCATAGGAAGACGACCCTATAGCCTGAGCCGCCTGCGTGCAGGGTTGTTACTACGGCTGCCAGTGAATCCACACCTGCTGCTTCGCCACTTCCCCGTCGCTGCAGGACTTGCAGGATGATGGAATGGGATAATGATCTGGTGAAGTCATGACTTGCGATTGAGAATTGGATTTCAGTGAGGAGGAGTTGCGCACTCGTCGACCTCACTCTCTCGTCTCCGCATATCTGGGTCCAGTGGCAAGACAGAGTCGAGACGGCTGGAGATAGTGGGGACGCAGTGGATGGCCAGCAGTGTCTAATGGTGTCTCACTGTGCCCTAGTCGCGTTCCACGTCGCTTGCTGTAACCGCCTTTCTGCCCGTTGACCAGCTGGTGGTTCCTCCGCGCAGTCCGCCGGGTCCAGTCTTCACATGCTTAGGTAGACAAACCTAGATCACCGAGGGTTTAAGACCCGACGGCTACCCTCAACCTGGTTTAGCCGGCCAGTCGAAGCCGTTGCCCGTGGTGTGGCCGCTGCGCATGCTACAGCTACTGGGAGCCACAGGTGAGAATTGAGTGACAGGTGGGGACCAAAGGTGGACTAGCTACCCCATGGGAGTACGACTGCTACCCTGCCAGATGTACTACCCCTCCCTGAACACCCCATACACACACACAAGATGGGTAATAAATCATAGAAGCAGTGAACCAGACATGCTTGGTGCACTCTTGCACCCAAACCTGGAACTGTGAACCAGAACCATAGGCTTTGGGTGCCTCTGCACCCAAACCATAAGAACAATATGCACCAGTGACTGTGGTGCACCAAGATTAGTAAATCCTGAACCCAGATTAGGTTCTTTTATTTCTGTTATCCCCCCCCCCCCTTTCATGAATGAATAAAGAATAAATGAGAATATATTGAACACCAATAGCTTGCATGGCTCAATACTAACCGTACTAACACTACATATAAGAAATAACAAGATACACATGAGTACTTTAGTCTTTATTGCTAGTTAGTTGCTTGACACACTGCATTCTTATGTACTTGCATGCTTCAGCTCTTTACATCCGTATTCAAAAGTACTTTCAGTTAGAAAAGGATATGTAATTCCTTGCTGCTTCCTGTTAGTCATAACTTATGTTAATAGGTTTTATGAACAAATTTGTGTTCTACTAACATTCAGCTTACGCTAACTACACTTTAGATCATAATATATTGCATTTCATAATGTTAGTCACGCTATAATTTCACAAACATTTCATGTAAGTCGCTTGATTTGCTTGGCTCATCTTTTGTTATCATTAAATCATGTTAACTTCATTTGACGCCTCTGCTCATTAATTGCACCCTTAGAATGAGATTGTGTTTCCTCAAGTGAACCAAAAGCTGGTGACAAGACGGACCCTTTCTGAATCCGTCGCCCGTCCACGAGGGGCGACGTGACAGTATGTATGTATGTATGTATGTATGTATGCACGTACGTACGTATGTATGTATGTATGTATGTATGTATGTATGTATGCATGCATGCATGCATGCATGTATGTATGTATGTATGTATGTATGTATGTATTTATGTAGCAAATTGTATGGCACCTCAGCACAATTATTGCTATATGGTACCAATTAAAGATAAAGTATATATAAAATCCATTAAAAAAAAAGTTTATTTTATAAACAGCATTTCGTAAAAAATAGTCCAGTAGTTTCTTGAGTAGTATATTATTACACAGTTTCTTCTTGTGGTTCACATCAAAATGCTCTTGTGTCCCCGGGTGGTTTAAAGCGCTCATCTTTACCGATCACTGCCATCTGAACTTTGTCTGCGTGGGTTCATTTATTCATCCACAATTTACAAAAATAGTTTTCAGGTGGTGATTTCAGTAGTTTCTTTAGGAAAAGCTATATATTACTAATATCCTGGTATTTATATCAATAGTTATTTTAAATAAGAATAGGTGATAAGAGATATATTTGAAAATGTGCTTGGTAATTGAAAAAGAATGTGAAAAGCATTCTTGAGGGTAAATGCAAACAAGGTTTTTTATTTAATTGCTTCAGGCATGTACATCACAATTTGATGAACACATCCAGGTGGTTTTTCATATGTTATTTGTGAGATGTTTTGTAAAAATAATGAATAAAAATAATGAATCAACAATTATAGAGGGGTAAAAATACTGTATCAAAATTTTTTGATAATTTAAATCATGAGTTTGCTATAATCTGATATGTTTTTCTGCTAAATTAAAATGGGTGTTGAAGATAAACGTTGCCTTGAAAAATATTAATCAAAACAAGACTAAAGACGAGGATGAGGATAAGGTTAGAGGTCATTGTCATACAACAGGTAAATAGAAAATGCTGGAAATAATGATTTTAATTTAAATCTTAAAATACCACAACTTAACACTCAGACACTAGTTGTATTTGATAATCTTCAAGGATAGGACCATCATTAAAAACTGCGGCTATTAGTAATGTCACATTAAAAGATAAATATTTCTTGTATTCTTAAACCTATCGAAATATATATGTAATTCCATATTAGCTTCAATTAATAACTTTAAAAGGTTGTAATCCCTATGACCAAGTTAATTCATTTGAAAGACTTAATGAAACTTGATTACCGCTGACCGGTTAATCTTATTCCTTGCAAAAAAAAAAATCGGATATCATTGCTAAGGGTTACAATCATGCAAATTTTGTTTGGAAACAAGCAATATCAAAAACGTTGTTGAATTATGACTTACATCTATACAATGATTTTTTGTTAATATCTGAGGTTTATGAAAAAAAAAAATTCAAAACCTATCATTAACACATTATAAATTAGAAACTGAACATTTTGATATATAAATTACGTAGCTTATATTAATTTTCCAAAAAGATACAATTACTAAACCATTTGGTCGCGAATCAGGTGACAACGACGATACCGTCAAAACGCTGCCAATGGCGAGGCAGCCAATTCCATCTTTGTTTATGCGCTGTACATTGTTGTCGACTTTTACACCTTCTAAAAGAATACTCTTAGAAAACACGCTGTGGACTATTCGCTAGCAATAATTATTTTGTGCATCACAGCTCGGTATAGTAAATGAGTTTACACATTAGTCATGTAAACCATTTTACAAAGAAACATCAGCTAGCAATGCCTATATTATTGATTGTGAGTATACTTTTTATGTGGTGATTGCTTTTCTGCTCGAATATATTATTGACCCGTATGCTTAAAATATTATGCTGATATTATTTCCTATTATGCTCATATTAACTGCGGCATAGATATTTGTGGGCGTGTTATATTAAACAATCACCGATATATATATATATATATATATATATATATATATATATATATATATATAATTAATTATAAATATACACCAGACAGAACGGAAAGTGCTATCCCTGGATTCTATAGAAAAATGCTTGATAATAGTAGGCAGAATTAATATTTAATACAAATAATACTATCATACAGGTTAGAGAATTTTTAATTCGTACTCTACGAAGATTCGAACCCAGGTCCGCGGGTAAACGGAACCCATCGCCTTGCCTGCACGCACCAGCCCATATTCCGTCACGACTAAGGACGCATCACCAAAATATGATGGTGCTGAATCGGTGTTATATGCACTCGTGCGTGGCAGACACACTCTCATGACGACCTGATAAGTAATTCTCATCTATCAACACAGTCGTTCCGGATTCCTATGAAAGAAATCAAGGCATACAAGCTTAATTATGTAGAATTCTAAATATACACCAGACAGAACGTACTAATTAAGCCTGTATACCTTGATTTCTAGGCTTTTGATTTATTATAATGATCTATTCTCTTCCAAGTTTGGCATATAGGAACTAAGAACTTTTGAAACTAAACACGTGTTGGATGTTTTAAAGCATAATTTTTCCCCGTTTTATTGTTATATACTTATTATTTCTTTCCAGCAATGATTTTCACCAAAAGGTCATCTCCAAATATTGTATTTACCAATCGAATTCCACCAACCTGACTGCATTGTCCGTTCCATAATGCAGTCTAATACAAATATGCTCATTGGCTTGAAAATCTGTTGATTATAAACTGTTGAAACGTGATGTGAACTAACGGTAAACCACAATCCATCAAACGTTCATTCAAATAAAGCATCCCTCACACACACACACACACACACACACATGCGCGCGCGCGCAAAAAGCACTACTATACCCAATTTCACCGTTCCCTCTCCTTCCAACTCACACATAACGGCCGAAAATGATGATATTCCATAGTCAAACACTCAGCACAGCTTTAATTGACGCAGTTGCGACTAATACAGCGAAACGCCGATGGCAACACTGCTGGAAGTAACTTATTTATTGTTATTTCTTTATTGCCCACGCAACCTGGCCTCATGTGCGGAGCATCATGGGAGGCCAGGCTGCCAGGCCTATAACCATTAACCAGGACGTGAATCATGTGACTCTGATTGTTAAAGTAAACAGCTGAAATTATAACCTGCATAGCATCTATACAGATCGTGTCTTTATGGTTGGGCTGGTCACTGTCTACTTGGAGAAATTGTTTGTGGGATTTTTAAATCTGCCTGCATAGTTATAGTCAAAGTACATGATTATTAGTAAGTATCATTTATTATATTTACACAGCGTTTAATGGATCGTGAGCTAATGAACTGATCTCATGTGATCGTGTAATTTTTTCTTTTCTTTTATCGCCACAGCAGGATGCAAGAGCATATATGGAAGAGGGGGGATTTACAAACAATCACTAGCATTAAAAAAACACAGAGTTATTCAGTTGTTTTTAATTCACTGATAGGTGTTGAAAGAAACTTAAAGAATACAAATAAGTAGCGGGGGATGGTATGGTGGTGGAAGGACTACCACTTTTTTTATTTATATATGACATATATCCTAATATGCATTGTAAAGTTGGGTAACACGAAAAGTTTTGTACTGCGTTATTCTGAACATACCGAGATACTTACCACGGTATTCTGAAATATCGCGATACTTACCACGGTACACTTCAGTTTAAACTCCTGTTATTTAAAGATTAATTTAAACGTTTGACGTTAATAAAGAATAATAAAGAAGAGATGAAAGTATGCTGAAACTACTAAGAAATCTGTAAAGAAAATATTAATTTGAAAATATTCCGGAGCAAAGAAGCATTGACTGATGTGAAACCAAATAGCATGATTATTTATTGAATATACGGTGTTACATTGTCCCCATGGTCTTATTGGTCGTATTGGGATCAATAGATAGGCGATCCAAAATTAGAATCTGCAACATAATCGTGAAAATGTCGTTGTTTTGAATGTCAGAGCGCCATGTATTGTTGTAATTGGACAGTATTTCAGCACAACTTGCATTATGCTAACAGCTTACTTGCTACTTGCATTGTGTTAAAGTGAAAGTCAATACAGGTCATGTAGGCGTTCAGAACCGACTTTAATAAGGAGTGTCAGTTTTAAAATTTGATTACACATACCTTTAAATTATTCACTTTAGTTTGGATCCTGGTACGGAAGGTTATTATTTAGTACATACGGCAAAATTAATGTTAAATTTCGTGAACATTTTTGGATGAGGTCAACCTAAAGGTGTGATCCATACAAACCGGACTGAATGTTGCGCTCTCATATCATCAATGAAGCACGTGGTGAAAACAAATTTGTTATACCCTGTTATTTGTTATGGTAGGCCCGGCGTCATCTTTTCTTGACCCATTTTAGCATATGGCTACCGATGTAAACTTCCTTAACACTCAATAATTTGCTACTAAAAGGTTTTTGATGACATTTAAGGTGCAAAGCATTCAACAATAAAAAATGAATAGACTTTGGTTGGACTATTTTAGCATTATGTTTTTTGATCAGCAATTAATATTTAGTTTATTTTGAATAAATGTGCACATATGATTACATTGACATACACTATAGTATTCGCACACCATCCTTGTTTGTTTGTGCCCGCCTACCAATTTAAAAACAAACGGTTCGAACAATATATAAAAAATTGCACAAACATTGTAATTTCATTCATTAATGTATAAGTTCTATCCTGATTGTCCCCAGGTGGTCCCAAATACTGTCAGCTTGGTGATATTTGGAATCAAACAGGATTTTCTTTAGCAACACGGTCCGTCATATTTGCATGGACATGTCTATGTTTTCAAGCAACAGATGGGATGTAATTAACTGTTTTTGATAATCTCAGTAATTCGGTAAATTGTGGAGTTGCATCTAAAACGAGACATTACAAATATTGGACACAGACGACACAGTTTTAACTGAAATGAACTATTCTAGAAACCAGAAAGGACAGTGAACAGTCCATCTGCTTCTTTACATCGGAAGCTTCCGTTTGTTTTGGAAACACCAGTAAGTCGACAATGTTAGGGACCCCTTGGCGATAATCAGGTTAGAAATTATAAATCTATGAACGAAATGACTAAATTTCGTGCACTTTTTTTTAGATCCTTGATGTTTTCATTTGTATAACGGGTAGGGATACAAACAAACCTGAAGGTGTGCGAATACTATAGAGTTCGTTCCGAAAGTGTAGTTAAAAGTTAATAATTCAGTTCACATGAAGAATCTGAAATCGAATTAGGTACTTTTTGCTACATTTAATGATGCTGACCTGAAAATTTGCTGAGTTACATATGGGATCAAATTCGTAATGCTTTGAGGAACGAACTATACCATGCATAACTCAGTAAATTTGCAGGTCAGCGTCATTAAATGTAGCTAAAAGTACCTAATTTGTTTTAAAGTGTGAAACGAATTAGGGGTTTCTAGCTACATTTAATGACGCTGACCTGAAAATGTAATGAGTTACAGATAGGATAAAATTCGCGATGCTGTTCGGGACAAACTATATACATTTTAACTTTCAGGATGCTGCCTTGTTACAGGTGTGATGGAAAATACCTAAGAAATCTGCTACTTTCAAACTCATAATACACTTTACCATGCCAACTCGTATGAGCTTAAATTAAAAAGAAAAATGTGTTTGTTTTGAGTGAACAACGTAAAAAGTTCATTGATTGGGTGTCAATACTGAGTCTTTCACCTACGAGATTCTCTAGATATTCGAAACATTTACTACTACTACTACTACTACTAATAATAATAATGAGGACTTTGTATAGCGCCTAATCTTTAGAAGCTCTAAGCGCTTTACAACATTTGACAACACTTAAAAATCATATATAATGATAAGATTACAAAAATAAAAAGAAACACCACGAAATTAGAAAACAGAAAACATGCTGTAAATATTTAAGGTAAGGAAACATTATTAGGTCTTTAAGTCTGTTCTTGCAGTTGAAATAGGTGAGTTTTAAAAGCGCGCTTGAATGAGATCACTGTGTCTTTGCGTCTAAGTTCAGTGGGCAATTCGTTCCACGTTGCTGGGCCCTGGTATGCAAAAGAACGTTGTCCATATGATTTCATTTTCATAGTGGGAATAATGAGAATACAAGTGTCAGAAGAGGAGCGTAAGTATCTTGCTGGTGTGTACACATAGGTGAGGTCGGATAGGTATGTTGGACTGGAGCCATAGCACAGAGAACAAATTTTGTGTTTAATTCTGGATCGAATGGATAGCCAGTGTAGGGTACAGAGCAGGGGGAGGCGTGCTCTGACCGTGGTACTCTAAGGATGATCCGAGAAGCTGTGTTTTGAACTTTTTGAAGTTTCTGGAGTAGATATTGAGACGAACCAGACAGAATTGAGTTACAACAGTCCAGTCTTGAAAGTACTAAGGAACACACAAGTTTTTTAGTGGCATCAACTGAATGATACTTGCGAATGGAGGTGATGCGTCTCAGCTCAAGATATGCAGCCT
This sequence comes from Megalonaias nervosa, assembly GCA_016617855.1. Lineage (NCBI taxonomy): Eukaryota > Metazoa > Mollusca > Bivalvia > Unionida > Unionidae > Megalonaias > Megalonaias nervosa. The sequence continues at coordinate 20,766 of JAECUM010025874.1, read as the reverse complement.
TGCATATGTTCATGACATGCTGGTGCAATGAGAGAGTACTGTCAAGAGTAACATCTAGGTTTCGTACTGACTGTGTGAATTTAATGTTGGTGTTGCTGATATTTATTGTCTGAGGTAAAGGATGTGAATGAGAAAGTCTTTGTGTTGTAATCAGAATGGCTTCAGTTTTATCATCATTCATCTGCAGCTTGTTACATGTCATCCATGATTTCACATCGGAAATGCACCTCTCTAAACCTTGGATGGTAGCTTCAACTTCAATTGGGTGGCTAGATTTGTATATTTGGGTGTCATCAGCATACAATTGGTGAGACACTGGATGACACACACACACACATACTACGTTTTAATTTGCTGTAGGAAGGACGTATAAATACAAGTCTCCATGCTCGACCCTGTCAAACAAAAAACTAGGACACTGACCTGTATAGGCAGCCGTGAAATTAAATTAATCCCACAGTATGGGCAGCCTATCGGCACATATTTGAGCATTGGTCAGCAGGGAATGATCTCGAAGCTAGGAATGTTTCGTTACACTCAGACGGACTATCCTCTTTTCTAAGAAATGAACTCTCTTGTGTCATTACGGTACACCTCATCACAACTTGTATGGACTGCGAAGAAGGTAAGGTGGTAAAGATTAAGTGGAAAACATAACCGTAGGAAAAATCATACTCTGGCTGGATATACAATGCGTTAATGTTAAATCATCAAGTACATCAAGGTATTGCTCGTATCGTTGCTTAAATTTTTTGCTATAAATCATAATAATATTATCAGTATTTAACAATACATGCATATTTTTATAGGTAAACGATACGAGCCCACTAAACCTTTTGTATAGCTGTAACGTGTCTTTAACTAATTACACACACTAGCTCATGCTGGAATATGGCAGAAAAACACTAAGGCTTTTAAGAAAACCTTGCTCATTTTGCCCCAGTAACATTGAGAAAAAAGACAATTCCTACATCCTACAAAAACGCAATGCTTATGCAGATATGGGAGAGAGATTAATTGGGGCAATTGTTCTCTATGTACTATATATCATCTTTTATCTTTGCCAGCTTCTTTGAAGAACTAAAAACAGGGATTGCTCCTGCTGCAGTAACTGCAGTGAAAACTAGCAGATTTATGGTCTCACCGTTTTAACTTAAAAAAAGTCCAAAATCATGTGAAGTTGTTCATAATGTCCTTATAACACTCAGGAGAACTCAGTACTCTAAACTTTATTACATACAGTTAACCTTTTACTATAGTATGTTATTCTTTCTTGTACACTGTCTTCAACTAGTTGTTTTATAGTTTGAGCTCTTACCCAAAGCACAATTTAATTATAGTATATGGTCAAGCCAAAAATTTCTTTGGTGTGAGACTAAAAGATAGCTTTTAGCTGTACTAGTCATAGATCGGTTAGCTTATGGGATGGTCTGTCGTGCATTGTCCATCCTGCCATTAGCACAAGTTTGTTATCACCACTACACCTACTCCTCCTAAACTAACTGGAGGATTACTATGAAACTTTACACACACACACATTTTTCCCAAGCTCTTGTTTGCTCTACATGAAAATGATGCTGCTCAGACATCCATTATGACTGCCACAACTGCCAAGTTGCAAATATTATTGTTACTATTCCAAGTAAAAGGTGCTTATATCAACATAGGTTGTGTGTGTGTGTGTGTGTGTGTGTGTGTGTGTGTGTGTGTGTGTGTGTGCAAAAGATGTCTTAACATGTCTTTTTGGTCTTAAATTAAATGATGCCTATCTGACATGCAAAATCTTGATATCACTACTTCACTTGAATTGTAAGTAGTATCAGTATGGAGTTTTTACCAGTAAGATGCACCAAAATCAATGCATTTTAGATCTTTATATTTTCCCACCTGAGTCCTAGTCTTTTCTGGCGAACTTTTGTTTCTGTAATTACTTCTTAATATTCTAAACAATTTACATTAATACAGTAAAGATGCATCAAACAATCAAATGTAATAAAGCAGCCATCATAATCTTGGAGATCTGTATAAAATAAAGACCTTTGTGAAGCCAATTTTTCTGAAATATAGATGATCCTTCAATATTTACAAATTGATTACACAACACCAATTTGTGCACAATGACTAAGAATGATCTTGCATTTCGTTTTAGTAACAATTTCATATACGATGATAAAGTTTGCTTCCAAAAGAGATTATTTGTTCGTTTATCTAAACCACATTTTGAAACACACACACACACACACACACACACACACACACACACACACACACACACACACACACACACACACGTATGTGTGTGTATTTGTGTATCAGTGGTCCTGAAATGCTAATTACTCCTGCATGACATTTTTCCTGAAAATTGACATGGCAGTCTTATACGTGTGAAATTTCGTATAGAACATTCCAAGCAAATATTACAGGTTTTGACATAAAGAAAATATTGATATATTTTATTATTAAATGTACAGGAAAATATGTAAATTTTCATTTCTGGATTTGCTGTTGCCTTAGTTTTAATATTTTCCTTCCATGATTCACTGGTTTCCTCTCAAAGTAATTATTTATTTAAAAGATCTTGTTCATTCCAAAAGCTATACTACAGAATTTCACCCAACAACAGTAATATTTTTCATTCTACTCTGTTTAAAAATTTATTATTAACTGACAACAAACTGATTTACTGCCGTAGTCTGTAGTACAGACCCTGGGGCATCCTTACCCTTAATGACATCTTATAAGATGTTTGAAAAGTCCAGGCGATCAGATTTAATACTTATTTTGTCTTGTGTTTTGTTGTTATAGAGTGTTTAAACATAATGAACAAACAAGCTTAGTCGGCAAACTTCTATTGATTGTCTGATAAAGAGTTTGTAAACTAGACCTAATGACCTTTGAATGTTACTTCGTTAAGGTGTTTATTTGGCAGTTTAATGGATAAGCAGCAGGGCAGGCGAACCCTACAACTTTTGCTTTTTGTCCCAACGATCACCTAATTCAGACAAAAATTATGTCAATTAACATAAAATTTGGCTCAACTATATAGTTTTGTCTCAGACATGTTGAACAGACCACTTGTTCGAATCATGCTCATCTGACAGACATCATTCTCCTACATAAATGTGATAAAACATGTTGTCATTAGCCTGCCCTGCTGCTCTTCATCTAACACTCTGTTTTCCATTAATGCAGGGTGAACCCTACAACTTTGTACAGACCTTATTTTACAAAAATAAAGGTTCCTACAGGGGCTGAAAAATAAGGTCAATAACGCTAAACCGAACCCCCCTAACTTTTATTATTACCGTATAGTTTGAAAAACGAATAATAAATCGTTTGGGTTAGCTCATTTTTGTTATTTTATTTTTGACTTTTTTGTTAATGCATTTAATTTACTCAGCGGGTCACTTAATTTTTGTCAGTCACCCTCCCTGCTGCTGTAAATTAACCAAAGATTTTATCTAGACCTATACGATATCTGGATCTTGGATCATGTAAATTTATTGTAATAAATCCAAACGGAACAGCTTGTGCTTGAGCAAAAAAGTTTTTGAACTTCATCATATCCATATCCCCTGAACACCAAGTATAATAAATATTCTGTAAAGTATAATTATCTACTCCATTAAACATTACTAAAATATTGCAGTTGTCTCTGATCACTTTAGGTATTTGTGTATATCGCTGAGTGACGTATATAACATCTGTATTCTTGTGTCTACCTCGAGAAAATATTCTAGCTGGATTTGTTTGTCTGTCCAACATAACGTCATCGTACACCACTAAATTATTAATAAATCCATCTAGGTCATCTACAGATGGAGCCTCATCAATATCGGTGATAAAGTCAACAACATCATCACCGTCTTCATTCAGCAATTTTGCATTTTCATTAAAATCTTTAAGTACTTCGTAACAGTGTTGATCATCTACGGATGGTGCTACTAAATACAATTTACTCCATTTTAACCATCGCATTATTAAATTTAATAATAGTTGTGTTTTACCTGATCCAGATGGACCTATTATAATCATCCTTATCGAATTTGGTAATGCTGGATGATGCTTCACTGGCTCCTGTTTTCGTGTCGCCGAAAAGTCAATTATATCCATATAATAAATAATATGAGTCTATATTGTGTTCGGTGTAAAATTCCTACACCCACTGCTGAACTAACTACAATAACAACGAAAAATAAACGACGTGCTCTGACAGGCAAATGTGTAAAATGTGGCACGAAGAAATACAAATTTGTTAAAACAAAGACAGGTGGAGATATAGCCGCTTTATTAGGAAAATTACCAGGAACTCCGTGGGCTAAATACCCCGGTGAGAAACATATTCCTGGATATAATTATTGCGGTCCTGGAACTCGACTTGATATCCGACTTGATAATCAAGATCAACCAAGATCAGGAGAGTATCCAATAAATAAGATTGATAAAGCGTGTCATGTTCATGACGTTGCGTATAAAAGTAAAGATTTACAACAAAGGCATCTCGCAGATGTAAAATTGATTCATGCATTAAATTCTATACCTAATAAATCTGTCAGAGATAAATTAGCTAGTTTTCTAGTAAAATCTGCCATGAAAAGTAAAATAATGCTAGGGGCTGGTAATTAATTATATAAATATTATAATGGAATCCATTTATTATAGCCCAAGAGGATATTGGAGAGGCAGATCAGCTATTACTAAATTATCTGAAGCAGCAAAAGTCTCACGTTCTGTTGCTGCAGCTTGGTTAGCACGACAGGCAATATGGCAAATTTATCTACCACCACCTAAAAATATTCAATATGCACATTTTGATGTCAGCGTCCCTAATGAGGTTCATCAAGCAGATATTTTATTTTTACCACACGATACTATTAAAATTGGTAAACGTCAATCACGCACATACGCATTAACTGTCGTTGACGTTGCAAGTAGATATAAAGAAGCTGAACCATTATCAACAAAGACAGCGTTTGAAGTTTCATCTGCGTTTGAACGAATTTATCAGCGAGGACCTTTGCGATGGCCACAGTTATTACAGGTTGATCCTGGCAAAGAATTTCTCGGTGCAGTATTATCGTTGATGAAAAAACATAACGTTAAAATCAGACGAGGACATACTGAAATTCATCGTGATCAGGCAATTGTTGAACGATTTAATCGAACACTTGCTGAGCGGTTATTTGGATACCAATACGCAAAGGAAATATCTACTGACTTTAAGTCCGGTGAGAGATCTCGTGAATGGGTTGCGAGGTTACCAAGTGTGATAGCTGCATTAAATAACGAAATTACTCGTTCAACTTCAATGAAACCTTCTAATGCGATCACAAAAAAATATATACCCCGTAGTGATGACAGACAACAACCTCAACCAGTATTAGGTAATGTAACTGTAAGATATTTATACGAACCTGGCGAACTTGAAGGTGGTAAAAAAAGAGCAACTGATCCTATCTGGAGCGTGACTACACATACAATTTCTGGTGTAGTTAGATCTACTGGTAGACCTCCAATCTACAGATTAGATTCGAGAGCTCCTCAACGTGGATTTGTACGTGAACAATTACAGGTAATTCCTAAAGACACACAATTACCACCACATACAATTACATAACCAGAACCTCTACGTCGATTACATTCAAGACAGGTCAGCATCACATTATCACGTGTATGACCAAGATCACTATTAATTCTGTCTACGGTAAATTGTCTTGGATTATTATTCGAATATTGCCATAACATATTACAGTTACAGCTTGCACAATTATTATTCTGTTGTGCTTTTAGTTTTATAATAAATTCAACATCAATATCAAAGTCACGTTTATTTTTTTATCACACTGCTTATGACCATATAGTTTTTTTCTTATTACGTCATTATTAACAGTTTGATCCTTATTTTCTGTAAAATTCATAATAACCCTATGTAGTTGAGATATTCTTCTGACTCTAGAAACTGCGAGATAGACTAAATTCGACCATTCAATCCGATCATCTATAATCCAGATATTTGTATCGGAAATAGTTAACCCCTGTGATGAATGAATAGTTATAGCATATCCTAACGTCCACGGTGATTTATTCATATTCAGCGCATTCTCAACGACATTAATATCGACTAAAATAATATCATTCAAGACAAGATTCTGTATTCCACCACCAGGAATTTCAACATCAATATTCTGTCGTCGAGTATCTGCTGGGCGATAACACAAAGGTACAGGTAGATCTGAAAACTTTTCTTTATGTAACATAAATAATTTATTCTGTAGTTCATCACGAACTATCTTTCTACTTGCAACTATTAAATCAGTGGGATTCCATAAATTTAGAAAATCACTCATAGAAGTCTCTGGAATTACTCCTCGCATTATTTCACATTGTACTCTGTCTGGTTGTAGTCTGATTAATCTTTTAAACTCCTTCAGCGGTTCATCAATAGCTCTATGGTCGTCATTTATTTCCTCGTAATAATCTACGTTATTCTTCAGCCATTCATGTGGAGACTGTCCAATAAAAGGTGGTGGTTGACCATGATCACCGCACATTATTATAGCAGTATTCTTCGTCAATAACCATTCAAGAAATGTTTTTAATATTTCTAACGACACCGTGCATACCTCGTCCCATATAATATATTTAGGTATATATTTTTCACCCATTCTCTCAGGAGTCCATGTGTCTCCACACCATCTAAAGAAACTATGATATGTACACGATTTTACTCCTCGCTCTTTTATTTCTCTGGCGAGTTTATGTGTCGGTGTCAAAACAATTATATCCGAATTATTATTCATGAATAATTTAATCACGCGCGTTGTTTTACCTGAACCACCGCATCCGTTAAGATAAACAGTTTTATGTCTAGCCACAGGATCATATACAGATGGTGCTGATGACTTTGATGCTTGATTATTATTTTTGTAATATATTTCCTTAATTTCAACGTCGGCAGATTCAGAATAGCTAAGTATATTTTCTTGTTTTATTCTCCATGATCCCCATTCACCATTACCAAGTAGCGGTTTTAACAAATCTGTATATTTTTTATTTATGTAGAACGAATCCGTTGCGACTCTGACAGCATCACGAGGAAATCTATTTATCATAGACAGTAGATTTATAGAAACATATGCCAACATAGATGATCTTAAATGAGTAAATTGTGGTGAGTCACCATCAAGATAACTCACAATTGTACCTAGTTTGGTTCCGTCTGACAAATAAGCATTACTCCGATTTATAAATGTATTTTTTCTGTTGTATCAGCAATTATAAAATCGAGTTCAGCATCGTCCATAATCAATCTTGTACAGTGTCTTTTATGATCATAGGTTCCTCCTTGAGTAAATTTACCAATTATCTTTCTACCAAGATCTTTTGCAAGTTTTTCATCATGCTCGTCTCTGCATTTACGTATATTATTAGTAATTTTAATAATGTCATCTTCATTAAGATTAGGAAATTCTTTCCTGGCATCATCAATATTAAATCTATTTGGTTCTGGTAACCAAACTTGTTTCTGTGGACTATACGATATAATCGCCTCACTCACCTTCAATAATGTTAAAATTCCAACATCAAGCATATATCGCAATAGTACTATTGGAACCCAACATTTTTCTGAAAAATGTCTTCCAAACCAAGCATAAGTAATCGGATGGAGATTTTCTGCAAACTCGAATGATTCTACATGAGCAAATCCGGTTAAGTCAAAATCTGGTAAATGTCCGTTTATCGCAACCCTGGTCATCTCGTGTGATGGATGTCCGAATCTCTTAAAGTATTCAGAACATTCTCCGTATCCAAGAAAACTTCCAGGATAACACGCTACCATATCAACAGATATAACGTCATTACAATTATATTTAGTATTCCATAATCCTCCGTGTCCATATTCTACACAGCTTTTATGAATGTCTTCAAGAAATTCCGATCGTGTTGGTTTCCATAAATTTTTCTCCTGAGCGAAATGAGCCGCTACAGATGGAACTGTAAAACAATTATTTAATAATAGTCTAACTTTGACATCGTCTGAAGTATATTTCAGCGCAAGATGTTCCATTTCTACATTAAGAGATTCTGTACGGTAAATATCACCATTAGGCCGTACAAACTGATCGTAATGACCATATTCTGAACTTTGAAATAACCAAACGGATACAGGGTCACTTTTACTGATATTTTTGATAAAATCAAATATATGACCATCATAAAATTTAAACGCTCTATTTCGTGGAAATATTGTTACTGCTGAGGTCCATGCGTGCGAATTATGATCAATAATATCTATTGGAGCTCCATTTTTTGTGTATTTTGATTTATATAAAATCTCTCCCGTCAGCGTCTTTACTGTTATTGGAAATCTTAATTTCTTTTCTAGATCAGCGACATCTTTAATAGATGCTCCGGTATCTTTAACTGATTCTGCCCATGTATTTATTTTTTTACGTATGTAAATCTGTTAAACCATTACCACGTATCGCGTTTGTAAAATGTTCTGTAACTCGTTCAGCTACACAGTTTATTCTTGACTCTGACAGTTTCATAGGCTTTAGATCCCCGACGTCAGGTTTATTATTCAGCGGATATATCGCATATACAACTGCAGTCACAGGGTACCCCGTTCATAATATGGTTTATCAATACCAGTCAGTATTCCGGGCTTAGATTTATTATTTAAGAGAACAATATTATTTCCTGACTGTATACGTACTGGATCGCGCTTATCACGAATAATCCAAATATCTTCTTCTGTATTTACAATAAATTTTATTAAAATAAAATATTTTTGATCATCAAGGTGATTAATAATTACTTTTCCTCGTTTGTCATTCATCATATTAGTAACATTTCCAACTCTGAATGTTGACCATACATGAGCAGCGCCACTATTACGAAATTCATTTTTTGCTTCACGAATACGTTCGGTTACATCCTCATTTGTTAATGCCAGATCTTGCATCAAAGTACTAAATTTATATTCTGATAGTCTGTCAAGATCAAATCTGGCTCTTTTAGGTTCAATTGCCGATAATTCGTTCATATAATTAAGACAAATATTTAAATTAAAATTTTAGTATATATATATAATGATTGAAACAAAAAACAAATGTGCTTGGCTTAAAATTGGACATACTTCTCCTGTAATAAATCGTGCGTGAACAAATACTGCTACTACCATATGCAAAGTATCAAAAATGGAAGTACAGGACCAATACCATGTGTGCAATGCGGTGTTGGAGTCAGAGGAAAAACTCAATTGTGTTTAAAATGTGGCGGAAAAAAATACAGAGAACTAAAACGATATTATGACAAAAAAAATAATACTTTGACATTGTCAGGTAAATCTCCTATAAAAACCGTAGAAGATTATCTGACCAGATTTCAAAACAATGATTTAGACAAATAATATTATATATAAATGGAGCAAAACGAATTTGTGAAACATCCAGTATATACAAATTATGAAGCATCCCGAGATGGTGTAATCAGACACTGTAAATAAAAAAACTCATTCGGTAGTCTTAATAATAAAGGTTATCTTAAATTTATACCAGTAGAAATAAAAATTATTTATCAAGTAGATTTATCTACGAATGTCATTTTGGATTGATCAAAGATGGATTTGTAGTTGATCACATTGATGGAAATCCCAAAAATAATCGGTTATCTAACCTGCAGGCTATTACACCTAGTCAGAATTCTGCACGTGGAAATACAGGAAGGTGTAAAAAGTTTGCAAGAAGATCTATTAAATCCATAAATACAGAAACAGACCAAGAAATTACTTTTCCATCAATATATGCGGCTGCAAAACATTTTAGCATACATCCACAATCGGTGAAATGTGTTGCAGATAAAATATACAAATCTGCATATTCAATAAAATACGATCAGAAGATAATATTTGAATATATCTAACTCTGTCTTCCTAATAAATAAATTGTATATAGTTCGACTCTATATTTTGCCATGACCTTCACCGTCGCTGATCTCAGTGTCACTCTCATTTTTGACAGAATCAAATAACATAATCTTTATTAATTGCATTACACGATTATCCACAATTTTCTTTTTCTCGTACTCACGAGACAGTTCGGATCTAATATTTTCGATCGAACGTGCAAGAGGCGCAAATAGCTTTACTTGTTTTTCATTTACCACCGCCAATGATTCTAACATAGACTGATAGATTAATTTTACGAATTTATAATTGGATGGTAATGTGTACTTATTGTCAATTTTTCTTTGTTTTAATATTTCATAATCGCATAATATTTTTTCAGGATCAAGATTATCAGATAGATTTATTCCGTTATGTTTTAATTTTGTAATAGCAGAAATAATATCATTAATGTTTTCTTGGTTCATTATATAATAATTATTTCTTTAAAATAAAAAATAATATCAGTCTCTGAATAATTATTTTAAAAAATGTAGTCCCCATAACCCCATGTGAACCCCTAGGTTGTCATATGACATCCTAGCAGGATCAGAAGGTCAGGGGACTGTTTTGAGGATGATTATGATTATATACAGATGCTTATGATTATATACAGATGCTTATGATTATATACAGATGCTTATGATTATATACAAATGATTATGATTATATACAGATGCTTATGATTATATACAGATGCTTATGATTATATACAAATGATTATGATTATATACAGATGCTTATGATTATATACAGATGCTTATGATTGTATAGAAATGATTATGATTATATACAGATGCTTATGATTATATACAAATGATTATGATTATATACAGATGCTTATGATTATATGATTATATACAGATGATTATGATTATATACAGATGCTTATGATTATATACAAATGATTATGATTATATACAGATGCTTATGATTATATTTTTTGCAGACGGCACAAACATAAACTTATCCTAATGACATATGATTGTATGAACATGAATATATACAAATGGTGATGATTTTGATTTTTGCAGACGGCACAAACATAAACTTAACTATGGACGGAATACAAGGGGGGGGGGTGATTTACCTACGTCCAACAGATTTTATACAACTCTCCCCCATATAAACCCCGGGGAGTGCAAAATTACACCCACCACGTGGTTACATGGTGGGAAAGTTGTATTATTTTTCTGTTGGGTTTCGCACCCCCCAATTAAATAGCATCCGTCGCCAAATGCAAGATAAAATATCTTTAGCATTTTTGAAGACTCGAACACACGAGAGTCTGCACAACTTCGATCTACGTCCAACCGTTTTACCACTTCGGCCATCGCTCTCTTATCAATAATGCAGTTAAATTTAAGTATATATAATATATTTGCGCTGTCTCACAGAACTTGTATTACTAATAGAAATGTAGAACTGTACTTCAATTTTTCAAAATTCATAAAATAATTACACGTATGAGTTATAGTTCGTTAAGGTAACAGACAGACGGACTAATATGCTATACACGTATATACAACTGGATTTGTACAGGTAACGACGTAGTAGTAAGGGAAATAATCGTTTAATTTACTCCGCAGAGAGAGATAGCCGAGTTATCTCGCTTTATTATATATACAATTGCTTTAATCATAGGAATTGATTATTATTCATATATTTACTAATCAGATTATTTTTTTGCTCCTGATTATTTACTCAGACGTTCTTCGAGCGTATATATAAATTAATATCTTGTCTTAGATCCAAAATGTTTCCTGCCTGGTCAGTAAGTTTGAAATTTATTCTTGACAATAATGGATTATGTACACGTAGATAAACTGGATTAATTGGCTCAGATACAATTAACCACCCGGGCGGATCTTTAGGACTGAATGTATATAGTATATACCCCTGTTGGGCCTGGTTAGACTTTGAAAGATCTACTTGATAACTGTCATCAATTACGTCACATACTAGATTGACCGCGATCGTAGATGTTATATTAACAATACCAGGTGAGATATGGCGACCTCCACCATGTGGATCATTATTATATTTAAGAATAGTTGGTGTAGGTATTAATTTTTTCCATGAATCACATATTCTTTTAAAGTGTTCATCAATAAGATCATTAACTGATTTCTTTAGCTCCTCAGAGTTAAATCCAGGAATTATAAATGTTGGTAGCTGTTCTCGCGTAATTCCGAAATGTTTTAGAAATACTGTTGTGAACAGAATATTTAGTCTAACACTCTGAAGTGGACCGTCTTCATTAACTATATATGACATTCTATAGCGTTTATCTGCTGCTGCTATGTTCACTAATCTTGTTTCTCTGTTAACAATAACATCATTCATGATCTCTAGGTCTGAAGCAACTTGATTCAAATGTTGTATTGTTTCAATTATTTGATTTTTTAAGTCATCGTTGTAGAAAGTGCTAATGCTGGAAAATAACTTTCTTAGATCATTAAGTACACGTCCGTGTTCAGATTTAATTGTATTAGCATATGAATTTATTTCATCAACATCAAGTACTATTATTTTACCTTTTTTACCATCAACTATTTTTGTAAAATGGGTTTCTGTTTTATCTATATAATGTATAGCTCCATCACCAAAATATCGTCGCCATGGATAAGCATTTTTTTCTGTTCGATATTCTGGAGGTTTTATAAATTTTTCAACATCTACGACGAAATCAGATCGTTGTGGTTCTGGTGGTCCTTGATAAACCGGTGGAATATCAGGCCATCCTAATACGGATCTAATCGAACTCTGATAAATATCCACGGCATAATCATGGGAATTTATTTCAATAACCGCTGATAATGTCGGTTCGTAGACAGTAATTGCTATTTTTGATTCTTTTCCTGTAATAGATTTAATTCTGCGTTGGAACTCATCATTAATCTGTTCTATTTGATAACTGCCCGTTGGAATAGCAACTACTTGCCAATCAGGAGTTCCATCAGGCTTATTCTTATTAGCGAATACTAATGAATTATTTGGCTGTAGTCCACCGAATGGTTTTGATCTAATATTTGGCCAGCTATAATAAACTCGCAATTGCGCTAATGCTATTTCTTTTGCAGGAATTGATGTTGGAAAATTAACACTAAACTCAGGATTGGTCGAACTTAACGATATCATAGTAGTTTTTGACGGAGTTGTATTAGTGACGATCTGCTGAAGTAACTCCCTGTCTGTCATTATTATTATCATTATTATTTAATTCATTAAAATCATTAGCGATCACTTTAAAAGCGTCATCATAGGTTTTCATAATCATAGCAAATTCAGTATCGGATATTTCACCATCACTAACACACGAAGAAACGTACAAAGATAGTTTAGAACATGCATCTCCCACTGTATGTAATTTAATCATATAATCGTGCAATTTAGCATTTGTACAGGTATCTATCTTTTTGGCTATAATACCGAGAACACCAGCAATAGTTGTTGATGCTGAAACAATAATGGTTATAACAGTAGGTGCTGTCATCGTCAACATTGATAATAATAATCCTATTCCAGCAATAACAGCAGAAACCGAATAAACAACTACATCAATAACAACTATACGTCTTTTGTATTTTTTTATTTTCGTGTTATAATAGTCGATAAAATTATTTAGTTTAGTGAGACGCTCACATACCTGATTGCATCTGTAACGTTGAACGTCGATGCGAGACTGAGTTTGATCCATTATACTAACAACGTCATTTAATTAAGTTTCAGTTACGAATTCTAGGCACCACCAGTAACGTCTCGGAGGCATTTCCGTTGATATCAGCGTAAAGATTTCTTTCATATTCTTGGTTAGCATCACCAATAGAGGATTATGATATACATTTGGTGATAATGAAGTTGCCGCAGTAATTTCCGAACCGTACATAGATAACCTATATAACCCAGTTACTTCTGCGGTATGTTCGAGTGTGTTATTTTGTGGTGTCCATGTTGATGATCCTGATGCTACTGTATATACGATATTTTTAATTTGTCCGTGTGGAATTTTAATCAGATTAGTTTTTTGAACAATATTAGGTATTCCACTGACAATGTCGTTGAGTTTCGTGTTAATGTCGGCTAGTTTTATGTCAACGGTTGGTTGTTCCCCAAAAAACTCTTTAATGGTTTTGTTTATATTTCTACGAAAATTTAAAAAAGTTTGTACGTGTTCAGTAAAAGTATTATTTAGTGTAGCTAGCGAAGTTGAAATAGGAATTTCCTTATCATCAACATACTTTTTCGTTGCAGCATCAAAATCATATTCTGGTGTTCTAAGATTATTAATACCATTATTATTCATATTAAGAAATGCACGCATTATACCGCCATTGGCCAATACGTATTTAGATTCTTGATCGTCGACATATTTCTTTGTTGCAGCGTCCGCAACTTCGGTTGGATTTCCAAGACCTGTAATTTTATTTCGGTTCATAATAATGTTACCTGTAAATGAATCACCAGCTTTCTTAATATAATCGTTGACTGACGTACCGGAATCTTGTATTTTACCCTGATCAGTAAAAGTAACTATATTATTAACAACCGCATTAGGAACTCGTATAAGTACATCTGGAAGTTGTATATTACTAGTTTTTAATCGTCCTTCTTTATCCTGAAAAACGACTACTTCATTTTGATCCACACTGGTTATGTTTAATAAATCGTCAATCTCATTTCTGAGCTGATCGAGAGTTGCGTATTTAGATAAATCACTTGCTGATGACCTTTACCACGAGAAGATCTTCCATAAATATCCACCATTATATTTACTAATGTCTGTTTAAATGTGACGTCGTAGTATATTCATGTACAACTTTGTGGGGTGGTTTTGTTGATTTTGATATAGCATCAAGTACGTTAAGTACTTCTCGACCACATATTGGTGGATCAGTTAATGTTTGTGTAGATAATGTTGAATACCATATTGGAGTACTTTGATAGCCGCTAATATACTTTAAGAATTCTTTTGGTGGAGCTAGTCCATATGAATCAAAATAAATAATTCCACGTGGATCAATTGCATAAGCGACCCAATGCGTGCCTGGACCAGAATTTTCATCGAGATTAATAATACCTGTTTCAATATTGTTTGGTTGTTTCGGTAATTGATCGCGCATAAAAACTCCTCTAAAATTTTTTATTTTTAATTTTTTAGCAGCATCTAGTAAATCAAAATTGGACATAGGAGATATTAGTAAACTGTTCCCGGTAATCTTAGGCCTTTTCCGTACCATGAATGTGGAGTCCCTGGTAATCTTAGACCCCTTCCCTTTTTTTTAAATTCCCTTTCCTGTTGCTTTCTTTAATGCCATTCCAGCAGCAGTTCCAACAGCGCCTAATGCAGCTGCTTTTGCAACAGCTGGGGCTGCAGCGGCTATTAATGCTGGTATAGCAGCAAGAAGTGGAAATATACCACCCGTCTTAATGATATCTTTAATGGCACCCGCAGAAAGATTAAGTTTTATACCTTTATTTGATTTTTTGGCTTCATCGAAATGCCCGAGCTGACGTTCTGTAAGAGATAATTTATTTGAGCCGCTCATCTGCTCTTTCTTTAGCAATATTTTTAATCCACAGTTATTTTTTGATGCTGATTGTATCCTTTTAATCTGACCAGGAGTCAGACTAACACTAACGTGATTATACGACATTATAATATTCATAAACGATCTAATTACATGTTTTCTACTGGAGCATCAACGACTTTCATTCGTCCACCAGTACCTTCAAGTAACATTGATTTATCGCTGAGTATAACAGCAATTGCTCTGTAATTGGCAATAGCTCCTATTGTCACACGAGCTCGAAAAGGTATATCGACTACTGACTGTCTGGTTAAATCTAAATGTTCGAGCGAAAAGTAATAAATCGGATATAAGGTTGTAAAATCCAATTGTGATATTTGTAAACCAGTATCAATATTTTGATCACGACCCATGAACGTCATTAGACGATGATATGCACGTGCTACATGATTTTGATCGAAATTCAGTAAAATATCCTCGGATGGTTCTTGATGTCCATTTATTCTTAAAGAAACTTCAGAAACATCAAGATTGTCAAATATCATAATACTACGTAGTTGATTATCCACCCGTGCAGCATCTTGAAGCGCAATAAATATATGTCGTGGCGCAGAAACACCTTGCTGAGAAGCTATTTGCCATGTAAATAAACCATTAATATTACTCTGGATAGCATCTGTGGTCATTGTTAACCACGATAATAATGATTTACCACCTTGACTCATAAAAGAGATTAGACGTTCTTCTTCAGATACTGTTGGAGTCATCACCGGCATCCACAATGAAAGTTTTGTCAGAATTACTCTACCAGCATCACCAATGGGTCGCCATAATGCATCGTTGTCGGTTGCTTTTCGTACAAGTACAACTGTATGCTTAGCTCCGAAAATGACTTTTCTGACATTTCTACAAAATCCAAATATATGTGATAGTGGAATCGCACATGAAAATGCTCTTCTTCCACCACGCAACATTGCTCGACGTGATCTAAATCCTAAGTTAAAATCTGGATCTACATTAATAATCATACTTTGTACATCAGCATCGGCGTTTCTAGCAAAATTTCTTGGTCGTCCTATTTCATATTGTTGATATTCTGGAGAATCAGTTGTATCCTTTGCAAACATCATTGATGGACCAGTTGATCTTGAATAATCGTCGCTATATCGTGCTAGACCTAATATTGTTGTAGCAACATCAACGTCCTTCTGAATTGATTCAATATTTTTACCATCAATCATGTACGTAGCGCTATCAAATAACGCCATAATACCATTATTAACAAAACCGACACTAAATTGTCTCCATATGCTACTGGTGCTGCAGGATTAGCGATATTTAAAATTTCACCTTCAACCTCAATAAAAGCCTCAGCGGGTAGGAAATACCTACTTGTATCCTGAACTTGTAGTTCAATTCGTCCACGCTGATCTGGAATTCGAGCGTCATAAGAATAATATTGATAATCACGTATAGACTCATCTTTAAGTACTGGTGCGTCCATGTCAAATGCTGGATCAGATATGCGCTTGAACATCTTTATTATAATTATTATCGTCTAAAACGAAAACCACTTCCTGCTATCAGACTAGCGGTTATATTTTTTTCTTTTTCTGACATTGGTACATCAGCCAACTCTGCTAGTTTTTGATTAGCAACTTGATTTATTATTTTACTGACATTTGCAGGCATTACTTCAGTACTAGGTAATTTTATTGGTGGTTGAGGTTTTCGTCGTATTAATCGTGCTAGTCTATCTTTAATCGCTGAAAATGCTTTACCAGAGAGATTACCCATAGCACCAATATCCTTTTCACGAACAACATCAATAGCTTTCATTCCCAGTTGCTTTGCGATCGGTATTGCTTTTGGGGCTATCCTTCTAAATAGACCCTGAACAACATCACCTAGTCCATCTCCGTAGGTTGTCTTGTATACTGGTAATCGTGAGTTTATTGCCCTGACCATGGTTGGTCCACGGTGAATACTATGTACGATCATTTTATTATAGTAATTGTATTTAATTACGTACTTAGTCACTGTGGTAGTCATCGGCAATTTCATTAATAAGAGACTGATAAACATCAACGTCCATGATACCGCCTGTAAATAATCGTCTACAGATATCGGCTGCTTCATTAATTATTTCTGGAGAATTATTACCAGCTCGTTTTCCTCCGATGAGGATTTCTAGTCGTTCAACATCGGCAAGGACGTTATTAGGACATACAGTAACGAGACCACTTCCATGAGTAGTAAATCCACTTCCAGTTGCGCCAGGATCTTGATATTCTTCTTCCTCCTCTTCCTTTTTGCTTAGTTTTTGTTGTTTTGAAGATTGTGGTAATGGTGTTTATTATTTTGGAGATTGTTGTGTTTGTTGTCGTGCTTGCTGTAGTATTTGTCGTATTGATGGTGATGATAATTGTTGTTGTGGTGGTGATGATAATTGTTGTTGTGGTGGTGGTGGTGATACTTGTTGTGGTGGTGGTGGTGATTGTGGCAATTGTTTAATTTTTTCTTTCATATAGTTATGTACAGCCTCATCAAATTCATTAAAATTTTTAATATCTTTATTAGATCTAATTTCTGGAATATCAGTATATATTCGATATACATCCTTAATCCAGTTGGCAGAGTTCATAGATTTAACATGTTCTGGTTTTACATATTTTTGTCTTTCATAATATCCAAATGCGGCAATATCAAGTAATTGGTCTTTGTCCCTGATAGCAGCAATACCTTCAGATGTAAATTTATCTATTATCTTAATTCTGGTTTTTGGTTGTCGTGGTTGTGGTTGTGGTTGAGCAGCAGCTATATCAGCTGGAAGTCCACGTAAAAGTCTTTTTGTCTGTTTTGTTCTTTCTGCTATTTTTCCAGTTGCCTCAGCGGTTTTCTCTAAAACAGGAAGAAGAGGTTTAGTTGTCTCTGTAATAGGTTTAAATAATTGTTTTGTATCCTCTTCAAATTCAACATGAGATTCTTGTCGTTCTTGTAATTGTTGTCGAACAGCATCACGAACAGGTAAATATTTTTTAATTGCTTCTAGTCGCTCTCGTGCTAATCTAGCTGAATGAGGTTCTCCGATGGCAACCATATTAATAATATTTATACTGGCTGTTTAATTTACAGCAGCAGGGAGGGTGACTGACACAAATTAAGTGACCCGCTGAGTAAACTAAACGCATTAACAAAAAAGTCAAAAATAAAATAACATAAATGAGCTAACCCAAACGATTTATTATTCGTTTTTTCAAACTATACGGTAATAATAAAAGTTAGGAGGTTCGGTTTAGCGTTATTGACCTTATTTTTCAGCCCCTGTAGGAACCTTTATTTTTGTAAAATAAGGTCTGTACAAAGTGGTCTGTTCACCCTGCCTCAATGGAAAAACAGAATGTCAAAATGAAGAGCAGCAGGCAGGTCGAATGACCACATGCTTTATCACATTATGTAAGATAATGATGTCTGTCAGATATATAATGGTATATAGCTGAGACAAAAACTATATAGTTGAGACATAATTTTGTCTTAATTGGGCATGATTCGGACAAGTGGTCTGTTCGACCTGCCTGCTGCTCGAAATTATTCTAAGTACTGCTATTACTGATCAAATAAACTTTAAGTATTGATTGCTTTTAATTCGGGCATGAAGTCTTTATCTACAGAGGTTACGGTGTTAAAGGGAAATGTTATTTCTATAGATTTTTAATATGTCTTTTTTGAGGAATTTTTGGAAAGTATAATTTTCAGAATTGAAATTTAAATCTGTATAATAATTATACCTTGTTTAATAAAGAAAATGATTGTTAGAATTTTTGTATGTGATTCCAACCAAGAAAATGATTGTTAGAATTTTTTTATGTGATTCTAATAAAGAAAATGATTATTAGAAATGTGATTCTAATCAAGAAAATTATTGTTAGAATTTTTGTAGTATATGATTCTACTATGGTACCTCTAAGAAAGTCTATCAGTGTTACAGCTGGATCTTGTAAATTAAATCTTCAGTAGATGTTATCATTCACTGCATCTTGAGGCTTCTACGCCAGCATCATTGTAAAACAACATCATTATCTTGTAAAACAAATCTTCAGTAGATGGTATCATTCACTGTAACTTGAGGCTTCTACGCTAGCATCATTGTCAAACAAAAGCTGTGTCTTGTAAAACAAATCTTTGGTAAAGGCTATGATTCACACCGCATTCTCAGACGTTGGCGTCAAAACCACTTTTGAATCCAAGTTGTGCATGTGGACAATTCTTGACGAGGTAATGTTTCATTGGAAAGTGAATACGGCAAATCACGAGAGTTCCAAAGATGCACAGGCGAGGATGAGTTAAGTTATGCCTTATTATGGCAAAGCTAACGTCTCCCGGAATAGGGATCACTATATATTTCCCCACTCTCACGGCTTGGTCAAGAATTGCTGTCCCGCAGATTTAGATTCTTGACTTTCTTTTTTCTGGGTAAGAGGAATGTAATTATTTTGAGTTAGAACTTTTTATTAGGTGTATAATACATTGAGGAATAACATATTTAGGAATTATTTCATCTATCTCTAAACAACGTGTTACATGCTATTATTATTATTATTGTTATTATTATTTTTCATATATAGCCTGTCTCGGTTGGTTTAAATTGATGTATAACTTGGGTTAATTTATAATATTAAGTCTGGTTTTTGTATAAATGGTTTGCTACCAACTTCATGCTACAAAAAATTTTATCTAGAAATAAAATACCTTTGAAATTACGGGAAGTATTATTCAAATTTTCAGAAAAAAGGTTTAATAGAACACTTTGATTGAAAATAATTTTGGTATTAGTTTGTAATATTTTATTCTTAAGCATTCTTGCAATATTGGCAATTTATTTGGCTTTAATTCTAACATACCGAAATTATACAATTGTCTGAAGTTGGTTAGCTATAATTAAATATAACATTTCATTGTCTATTTTAAATGATTTGCGTGCAATTTTGCTTCTATATCTAGAGTGGTATTGTTTAATTTTAATAAAGAATTGTTGTGCCGCAGACTTTATTATTGACATCCTTATTTCAGTTCGATCCCAGCACTTCTTCACACATACTAGCGATGTAACATCAGCATTCATAGAATGACACCCCTCGCTAAAGGAGGCCAGAATGATGTCTTTCTCTCTCTCCTTTTTTGGTCTGAGAGTCGTCCCATCAATAAAGAACTCTGTATTCAATAAACGGACCATAACAATGGGTTAAAAAAAGACCCATTAACATTTATTCTTTAATCCATTCATGA
>JAECUM010025873.1:0-23240 GCA_016617855.1 Megalonaias nervosa | reverse complement strand
TTTTTTTTTTTTTTTTTTTTTTTTTTTTGTTTGGATATCATGCTATATATCTCTGTAGTCTTTGTGGGTGTAGTTTGGGCCATCAAGTTGTAGTTTTGCTGCTGAGTCAGCTTTGTCATTTCCTGGTATGTTAATATGGGATGGCACCCATATGAATTCTGCAATTGGTCCTGGTTTAATATATTTGTAGAAGCAATTTTTTTTATTTTAAGAAATGTTCCCGTCCAATTATATTTCCGGTTTCCAAGGAATATAAAACGCTAAGCGAATCGCTAATTATTAGCGTTTTGGGGCACTTACGATTGCCTGCCAAGTTGATTGCTTCTAATATAGCCCAGAATTCTGCTGTGTAAATAGAGCAGTTATCGGGGAGTCTTGATCTAAGTTCTTCATTTGTTTCCGGTATCGTGAGGGCAGCAGCGGTTTTGTCTGGGTTGTTTGTTTTTGATCCATCGGTGTACATTTTGATATAGTCCTTGTAGAGTTATCGATTGTTGTTAAGATTTTGGATCTGATCTCTAGCGGGCGGTCTAGTTTAGAGCCAAAGGTTTTTGCTAGAAGATTAATGTTTTTTTTTTGCATGTCCAAGGGGCGTTATCTGGGTATTTGATGGTTTCCGTCTGGAGTCTATCAATATTTAATTCATTACTTAGGTGGGTTCGGAACAATTCTCTTACTGAAAGCGACATTGCAGCTGTTGATTATGTCTCTTGTTGGGCGTGAGGAATCATGTACTGAGACTCTCGCTGCATATCTTAATATCAACTCTTCTCTTCTCAATGCGAGCGGTGTTTCACTTGTGAGGATATGCAGTTCTTCTTTGGATGTGTTTGGTAGGGAACCTGTACATATACCTAACGCCTTGGATTGGATTATGTTCAATTCTTTAAGAAGGGTTTGTTTGGCTGAGGTGCAGATCTGGCACCCCCAGTCCAGTTTTGACCTAATTAAGGCCCTGGAGAGAATCAGGAGTGTGTTCTGATCAGCTCCCCATTCCACACCTTTAATGTTTTTAAGGAGGTTAAGGTCGCCACCACATTTCCTGGCTAATTCTGAAATGTGATGGTTCCATGTAAGATGTTAATCAAAGTGCATGCCAAAAATTTGGTTACTTTCTCGAATTTAATAATTTCGCCTTGTATGCATAGAGTAGTGGGGTCTATCATGTACCTAGGTTTGAGGGAGAATAAAACTCCTGTAGTTTTCCCTTTTGATAGCTTAAACCCCATCTATCTGCCCATGTGCCAATTTTTGTTAAATTGGTTTGTAAATCAACGATAAGTTGTTGGCTGGATGGATTACCCGCTTTCCATATGACACTGTCGTCAGCAAATTGCAATAAATCAATTTTGCTAAGATCGACAGCATGTTCTAGATCGTTGATCATGATATTGAAAAGGGTTGGGGTTAAAACACTTCCTTGTAGGGTACCGTTCTCCAGTTAATACGTTTCGGAGTACTGGTCCTCTATTCTGGTTCTAATCTGTCTTCCTTTCAGGAAAGTATGGATCCATTTATGCATACGGCCATTAATCCGGTAATGGTTTAGTTTGGCGATACGTCCGTCAGTCCAAACTAGGTCAAAGGCTTTCTCTAGATCAAGAAAAATCGCTATGAGATGTCGATCGCATTTTCGTTTAGCATTAAATGCTAGTTTAATGCGAGATTCAAGCCTCACTAGATGGTCAGATGTTGATCTCTTGTTACGGAAGCCACTTTGATTTTTGGAGATCAGGTTGTTACTTTCCAGATGATGCTTTAATCTGTTGTTATGCATAGTCTCCATCACCTTGCATATAGTGTCGGTGATTGAGATTAGTCAGTATGATGATATTTCTGTGGGATCTTTTCCTGCTTTTGGGATTGGAATAACTATAGCTTATTTCCATTTTGTTGGGATCTGTCCTGTTTTCCATGATTGATTTATTATATTTAGCAAAATATCTTCAATATTTGGAGTGATATATTTGTATATTTCATATCCTAGATTATCCTCTCCTGGTGAGGTTGATTTTTTTGTCCCTAGTAGCTATTTTCCCTTCATCAATGGAAAAATCATCTTTGAGTGTGGTATATTTGGTGTCCAGGTCCTTGAAGAAATGGGGGTATTTATACTCTACAATTCTTCGGGGTGTTTGGAATTGAGCCGAGTGATTGTTATTACTGCTCATACCCGCAAATGGTTTGCCAGGTGGTTAGCTTTTTCTTTTTTGGTTGTCATTCCTTGGATATTGGGCATGCTGTAAGCGCATTTGCCTTTCATGGCTTTTATCTGATTCCAGACACGCTTGGAATTGCATTTTTTAAGGTCAGTGGTGGAACGGTATTCGTGCCATGATGTTTCCTTTGCTTTACGGATAACAAGCTTAGTTTGTTTTTCCTTAGATTTGTATTCCAGGTAGTCTGTGGATTTGCCTGTGTGCCGAAATTTGTTCAGAGCTTTTTTCTTCTCTTTGATTATGTTTTTGCAATCATCATTCCACCATGGGATGGACGGTTTTGCGAAGGATTTGTTCCCTTTTCCTGTTTTGGGGATGCTTTTTGTGACAGCTGCATTTATTGCATCTAGGACGTTTTGATTGAATCTGTCAATATCATCATCCTGGAGTTGTCCTTTGGTTACGCCGGCAAGTAAAGAGTTGAATATGTGCCAGTCGGCTTTATCCAGTTTCCACTTGGGGACTTTAGAGAAGTTAGCGGTTGGGTGGGTAAAATTTACAGTGATGTGTATAGGGAAGTGGTCGCTTCCTAATGTGGTTTCTCGATCCACTTCCCAGTTAGTCAAGGAGGCTAAATTTGGCGTGCAGATCGTTAGATCTAATGCGGATAGGGAGACGTTCTCTGGGCTAATCCTAGTTTTGGTTCCGTCGTTGAGTATTACTAGGTTATTGTTGTATACCCATGCCTCAATCATTGTACCTCATTTATTTAGGCGTGTTCCTCCCTAACGTTTGCTGTGCCCATTGAAGTCGCACATATTTTATACTCATTTGCAGAGCTGGTTATCTGGTCATAGTTTAAGGGCGAAACATTGTAAGTTTTTCCATGGTCATAGATATTAAAAATTTCTATAGTAAGCTGGCCTATGTGGACTAGTATTGATTGATATTCTAACGTTATTGGGTGACTTCCGTCAGTATGAGGGGTTGATTGTTGTCCAAAGGTTGTATTTGGGAGTAGGTCGCTGACAAAGATAGCAAGTCATCCCCCACCCCCATTTGCAGTATCCCTCATAACAAATTTGCTCGTTGAATAGCCGGGCATTTTTGGTAAGTATTCGGAGGTCTGTTTTAGTAGAGTTTCTTGGATGCAAATATCTAGTTTTAGTCTTATATTGTTAAGTTTGATAAGGAGTTCAGGTTTATTCATGTTTAGTCCCCGACTATTCCATTGCCAGATTACTAGGCAGTTTTTCTTAGTTTTATCCATCTGATTAATGGTTAACTAATTTATTTAGTTGTGGGTGTTTATTGGATAGAAACAAGGTATTTCTCTAACAAATCCATGTGTAGTTTAAAAAAGGGAATGCATGGTATGCGTTCCGATTGGGTGAGGGTTGCGACACCCGCTAATAAATCCCTTAAGTAATGGACTTTGGTAATATTAGTGAAAACTTCTAAGGTGGTGTGGTTGTTGATTGATGGTATCGGTTTGTTACCAGCATTGCTTGTTTCATTGTTACCTGCATTGCTTATTGATTTCTTATTTGCATTGTCGGTTGTTTGTTAGTGGGTATGTAGGCTGCTGGGTTATCCTTGTATTTGAGTCAAAACTGTCGTGTTCACTAGCATTGCTTTTTTGGGACGGCTTATGCTCAGCCTGTTTACTAATCTTTTTGACGGGTGGTGGGGGTGGGTTCCTTGTCAACTTACTGGAATTAGGAGGGTTGTTCCTAAGGTTAGTTAATTTCGGGGGGACTGTTTCCCTGTTCTGCTGAGTATACAAAAGTTGTGTCAACGGTTTTGCTTTTTGATAAGTTAGACTTTTTCCTTCCATAAGGCCAATTATTTCCTTCTCCCTTATGGTGTACGGACAAGAGTTCGACGTGGGGTGGTGTGGTTCATGGCAATTTGCGCATTTTTGGCCCTGAAATGTGCACTTATTACTGTGGCCACGGCCACAAGCGCCACACTTTTGCTTATATTTGCACCTGTTGGCTTGGTGGCCCCATGCTTTGCAATTACTGCAGAAGCGTGGTTTGTTAATGTAATCTTCAAGGGGGTAGGAGTAGCAATCAAAATAGATCAATAGAGGGGGTTGTTGCAAAGAATTCTAGCAGAATTGCCGAAGACATAAGATCACGGTTGATCCGCAGTCTATATGCCTTCGAGATATTAGCTCCTTGAGTTAGCAGCTCCTGGCTGATCTCTGTGTTGCTTAAGTTGTTTTACTTCCTGTGGAGTTTCACGACTTTCTTTAATAAGCAACACTACGTTTGGCAGTATCTGTTTGGGTAATTGTTGGTTTTCCTTCTTCTTTGATCTTTGGTACTTCTTGCTGTTGTTTTTCCTGGATATTCAAGTTAGTTTTCAGTGAGTTGTGTCTTGCTACGTATATTTTGATTTGTCCAATCTTCTCAATCTCCATATATTTAGCCACCTGTTTAAGGGTGCTGCATCTCACTATTAAGTAATGTGTATTTGGCCTTATAATTTCAAAGGCATCTGAGTGGGTCCTGGTCAAGGCCGACGCAATGCTTTTGGTGTCTAGATTAATGGTTTTGGAATTGCCACAGCTGATAAAGAGTATATGCTCTTTCCTGTGGTATCTTCTCTTGTTATGGTAGTCTGTTGTCTTTTTAATTGGATCCTCTTTTAGTGCACTATGTGAGGTTGCTCTTGTGTATGGGCGTTCCTCATTTCTTTCTTATTGTTTTCCTTGTTTGGTTGGCTTCCTTTGATTTTGAGCATTATTTATTCCTGTATAAGGAAGTTCTTCTTATTGTGTTGTTTGGCTTCTACTTTCTTGGTCTTTTTTGCCTTTGGTTTTCCGTCTGCAGGTGTTTCTCCTTTGCCTTGGTATGTTTCGTTAATGGTTGGTTTTTGTTTTCTAGGGGATGATAAAGCGTGTAAGAGCATGCTAATGGCAGCTTCATCTGTTTCCAGGAAATCTTCCATCGTGATTTTCTTTGATGGTCCAAGTGTTTGACTTAGGTGTAGTACCTCGTTTGGGGTGTTTTTCTTGGCATTTTTCGTCATTTCCATTGTGGAGCTGATAATCGATGGTGGTAGTAATGATCCCTCCTGCTTTGCGTTTTGCCCCTTGACACAAGTGGTTTTGGTAGTGGTTAGACTTGGAGTATCTACCGCTGTAATAAGTTGTTGGTTTGGGTGTTGGGTTGAATGAGGGATTGGGGATGATGGTGACGGGGGTAATGGGGATATACAAGGAGGCGGATATGGGATTGGGGATTGGATTGGACAGGAAGAACAATTGGGGAGGGTACTGAGTAAGGGATAGATGATTGGGTTGGGAATGTAAGGCGGGGGAGGGGGAGGTTTGGTTTGTAACTGCTATTCCCTCTTTTGATAGAATTGTTGCCTTCGCATCTAATAGGGGGTGGGGGGTGGTATGGGTTGTTTCAGTGACAGCCCCTTCTATGGATGCTATTGTGTTACTAGAGAAAACAAATTGCATGGGTTTTTCCTGTTAGAGGACAAGTTTAGTGTGTCTAGCATGCTTGGGGTTGTCATGTTTGCTGTGGATGTAGCAACCATTGATGCATCCAGGTTGTTTGTTACTCCAGGGATGCTTTGTAAAAGAGGGATAATTGGGGGTGGGGGTGGGGGTGGGGGTAGGGGGCTTTATTAGGCTTTTGTGATCCCAGAGGTTTTCCTCTTCCTGAAATTGCAACAGATGGATCGTCCAGTGGCATGTTGAAAACCACATCTAACGGACGTTGAACGAGTGCACAAGCATTGGGGGAAGATGAAAACGAAAGACTCCCCATAACGGAATGGAAGGTGAGGAGACTATTGGTGTTGGTATTTGGGAGGGCTTTGTTGCTACCGTCATTGCTTACATTTAAGTGGTGGGGAGCAGCAGAGTTTGAAGGGGAATTATTTGTGGAGTTGCATTTATTTGCCAAATTTAGAATATTGTTTGTCTTCCTGACATTTTGCCTAATTGAATTCATCTTGACTTGGGATCTAGTCATTCGTGACATTTTTAAAAATGGCGCCAAAATTTGAAAAGTGACAAGAAGGTCAGGGAGTTTAGATTTCCAGTTATTAACTACTACTTTATGATGAATGGTGGACCTAAATAAGTACCAATAATTTTTAACGCGGTCGAAAGATATATTACTAGCAAAAAATATGGTAATGGTAACTAATTGAGAAGGGTGATCTATAATCACTGGTAGAAAATCTTGCAGTGGTTTGCAAGGGCTTGCCAACTTACAAAGATTCCACCCAGGTATGAGTCAGTGTGATTCTTGACACCTGTTGTGAGTTCTAGTTCACTATTTGCCTTACTTACTGAATTATTATCAAATACTAATTAAATGATTTACACCTTGATGTCTAAATAATTAACAAACATATACTGGGTTGGGGGTGGGTGGTTGTTAGTAGATAAAGATAAAGATAAGAAAAAAAGAGACTTTCTAAACAGCACAAAATTGGGATAAAAAACACAAACGCCGATAATTCTCTGCAACCAGTTTCGCATTTAATACATGCTTCTTCAGGCACAAAATCATTTCGTTCTAAAACAAATGGGTTATTTCAACACAATTAAATCGTCTTTTACACCACCTAGTGGACGTGATTCCTATTTAGATTTTTATATTGACACGATCACAAAAGAGATATTACATGGGAATCATCAAAAGCGATATTACAGTAATATTCTTAAGGACGAAATTAAGTCTTTATATAATCTAATGAATGACGACAGTGTAGTGATTAAAAAGGCTGATAAATCAAACACTATTATTATTATGAATCAGGAAGATTATGTTATAGAAGTTGAACGTCAATTAAATGAGGAAAAATACTACAAACATATTCACGAAGACCAGTCAATAGAAATTAAATCGAAACATTCAACTTGCATAAATGAGATCGCTAAAAATAATAATTCCATATATGAGGAATTTGATACTTTCCCTCTTAACATACGTACGCCTCAAATCTACATATTACCCAAAACTCATAAAAGTCCTGACCATAATTTACCTTTAAATTATCCAGGACGACCCATTATATCAGGTTGTAATTCATATACTGAAAACCTATCCAAATTTATTGATAGTGTTTTACAACCTTTAATGAAATCACTTCTGTCATACATTAGAGATACTACTGATTTCATTAAAAAGTTGAAGTCTATTCCACAGCTATCTGATAACTCAATCCTGATATCATTAGACGTAACATCACTATATATCAACATTCCGCATACAGATGGCATTGAAGCGTGTAAATATTTTCTTGATAACAATCCTAATAATAGCACACTATCTAGTGAAGATATTTGTAAAATAATAAAACTTATCTTGGAAAATAATTATTTTCAATTTAATAATACAAATTAGATGCAAGTAATGGGTACAGCAATGGGTAGTCCTATGGCTCTTCATACGGTTCTCTTTTCATGGGTAAATTAGAAAAAGATTTCCGTCAAAAAGAAAAGTTTAATCCATCTGTTTGGTTTAGATTTTCAGACATATTTATGATCTGGAACCATTCAACTGAAGAACTGGAAAAATTCATTGATCGCCTAAATCATTTTCATCCGACAATTAAATTTACTTATACTACATCTAGTACGCATGTTTCATTTTTAGATGTAAATGTAATTAAAAATATTGATAACACTATCTCTGCAAATATTCATGTCAAGGAAACTAATATCCACCAATATGTAGAATATTCTTCATGTCATCCCATGTCATGTAAAAACGGTATACCATATAGCCAGGCCAAAAGATACCGACGCATTATTTCAGATGATTGTCAATTACAAAATTCGTTGAATGATTTAAAAACATATTTCCAAAACAGAAATTATCCTAAACATGTCATTGATTCTGCTCAGAACAAAGCCAGTAATCTTACTCAACATGAGGCTTTAAACACAGCAAATTGTACAATAGAGAAAAATGTAATTCCTTTTACAATACAATATAATCCTTCATTACCTAATGTAGGCCTTATAATTAATAAATACTGGAGTCTCCTAAATTTATCAAATAAAAATAGCGTAAAATCACTTTACAACAATAAACCAATTCTTGCTTATAGAAGACCCAAGAATTTGCAAGATTTTCTAATTAGAACTAAACAAACAGAATATAAAAAAGACAATTCTCGTCATCTAAATTTAATAGACACCGGTGTTCTCAATATGCAAACATAAGAGAAAGTGCTTCCTTCAGTAGCGCTAATACTAAAGAGGTATTTTCTCTACGTTATAACACAAACTGCGTATCAACTGATGCGATTTATTTGATAACCTGTAAAAATGTAATATGCAATATGTTGGACGAAAACACTTCAACAAGTTTCTAAGAGAATGAATAATCATCGCTTTCATATAAAAAATTATAGAGATCCTCAGTTTTCCTCTAATATTTCAACACATTGTAATACCAATAATCACTCTACTCGATTTTTCTTTCATGCCAATAGATATTGTGCATGGAGACATGAATAGACTCATAAAAGAGACTTACTGGATTCGTAAATTAGATACTTTGTATCCCAATGGCCATAACACCAATGCACTAGATAAAATTGTATAAATATTTTTTTATTTTAATTTTTTTTAAAAATTTTTTTAAATGGATAATTTGTATATCCTTTACAACAATATAATTATATGTATGACTGTTTGTCTCTATTTTATTTTATTATTTTACTAAACAGCACAAAGAATTACCCGAAGGTTTACAACCAAATTGAAAAAAGTACCTTTCGATTTTCCTTCCTAAATGAAATTTGACTTATTTCGATGCCAACGTATGTTGGGCTACAGCTGGGCAGGCTGCTAGTCCTAGTCTGCACGTCGAAACTGCGGGATGCAATCGGCTAGGCTGGCGATTTCAGATGTTGATTCGGTGATTTGGTGGTTAATGGTTGATATGCCCAAACAACTCCAGCTTCAGCTTCTATTCTTTGTGGATCTGTACACTTCTTACGAGTGACAAGACCCAATAGACGTCTGCTCTGTTCTGTGTCGTGAATATGAATGAATGGGTTAGCCAAATGACGTACGCTCCGATTTATATGCCTGAAGCGCGGACGTAAAGGAAAACACCCCTTACACAAAACTAACAAAACCCCTCCACCATCCATAACATGGAACGCGCGGACCTAAAAGAAACACTCACGTTCACTTTTTCCTACAAACACAACCTATTTTACAAGTCAGGGAAACCAAGTTTTTATAGCACACTTCTAGTTTTTACTTACACACACACACACACACACACACACACACACACAATCTTACAAGTCAGAGAAATGAGGTGTTTATAGGCACACCTCTAATTTTTTACTTATCAACACACAAAGACAGATAAATATTTTGGCAATTTGACTACTTTCTCTTTTCTAGATTGTTGGGGTAGCCCTGAAATTGGCTGTTTTTGTTGGAGGGGTTATGGCAATCTCTTATCGTCTAAGATTGCATCGCCGTCTGGCTGCAGGCTTTCCCACAGGATAGGGTCTGCTTCTGCGGAAGGAGAAGGAGATCTCTTTCGTGTCCACACGACAGTCTACAAAGCCTTTGTCTGGCTCCTGCTGTTGTTGCTGCTGTTCTCTCTGCTGTTTCTGAAGTCTGTACTTCTCCGTCCATTCATCTTGCTCCTTCTTGATTTCGTCTTTAAAGACCTCTTCTGTCAGACCTTGGGCTATTTTTAACATCCTGACATTCTCTATCACATCAGGCTTGGGTATCAGGTTTCTCCCTGGCACGATGAAAATTCACCTAGGCTTCGTTCAGCTTAGCGTGTCTTGAAGGCATCTTCATAGGTGGACGAGTCAACCATGGATGATCACTCTGAGAGAGATATATTTGGATTTACATCGCGTGCGCCCTTTCGGGCATGTGCGACTAGTTAATGTCCGCACAGCGGACTGCTAAATTTTCCTTGGGGAAGTAATAAGAGCCTCATCCCCCAGGCTTTAATGCTCTCAAAGAGAGCTTTTAAGTTAGTCGTCAGGTAGCGGAACAAAAAGTTCCAATGCTACCTGAATGGAAGGCTTTCATGAGTAGGACTGGACCCAGCACACACTCCCGTTACATTTAGAATGGGTATCCAGTCAGAGGCTATCTTGAGTGGGAATCGTACCAGCATACACTCAAGTTTAAGCCGGATCGAAATCTACAGCGGTGTAGCAGGTGTCAACCAAAGCAGTATGTAACGCCAGTCGCGATTGGTGGTCAGACTGCTTGCTTGCTTGCTTGTTTGCATTATACTGGCGTGCGCACATATGTGCACGTGCCAGTCGTTAGTGTATGCACCGCATTCTGTTAATTTATTCCTAGGGGGAAGGAATTAGGGCCTTATCCCTCAGGTGTTAATGCCCTCAAAGACGGCTGCTAATTTTGCCAAAAACGATGTTCTAGGTCGTAGGTCAACTAAGTCTCAAACAACCTACACTAGCTGGAGAATTGACTTGAATGATGAGGGGTAAAGTGCAAAACTTTTAACCACATCAACACTCTCCTCAGTAATGTCAGTATTACCGGACTATCTTTCTTCATCCAATCAAATGGGTCTCCAGTCCGCCCATGCAGCATATTACACCGTGCACCCACATGCCAATCCGCTACCGCACCAGATAGGGGCTTTACATGAGTGGGAATGGGCCCAACACGAACTCAAACCTTTCAGTTTACAGCGTTGGTCAGACTGAAGACTACCCTGATTTATATGGCTTAAGTGCGGACGCGATATAAAACATCCCTACGGGTTTTGGGGGTAGGAACGCTATTATAGCTTATCTCATGGTGAGGGATTGGGAGAAGTCAAAGAGCATGTATAGTGTTCATTTTTTAAAACAAACCACTAACACTTTTTTTTTTTTAAAAGATAACACTTTTTACTCAACCAATAATTAACCAACATCAATTCATATAATATCAAAAAACACATTTTTGACAAAGTTGACAACGTTGTGAAGTCAAGTTAGAAGGAATGAGGTCATTGGGTCATTGATGTACACTACGTTTCCTAGCTAAAGACACGAGATATCCAAAATGGTCACAAAACCATCTATCCACGTTTTCATCATTTCTAGAAGTCACTATCAAATAAGTCACTAAATGTTCTAAGGATATCCAAGACTGCGTTGATGAAGAAAATACACACACTATTGTCAACACACTATAGAATATGTGCCTTGTAATTTCACATTATTGAACCGAGTCGTCTGGGCATTTCTTCTAAAAAAGTTGACGATGTCGTCTTCCAAAGGGGGTAATCCATACGAATCAAAATACTCTACTCAGACCTCGTGGGGAAAGTAGACGGCTACCCAGTGGGTTCGTGGGAGATGAATGTCGTTCGTGTTGATGACATAAGCTTGATGGTCTTTAGGTTTACGATGAGGGAGTTCATCTTTAGCGCAC
This sequence comes from Megalonaias nervosa, assembly GCA_016617855.1. NCBI lineage: Eukaryota > Metazoa > Mollusca > Bivalvia > Unionida > Unionidae > Megalonaias > Megalonaias nervosa. The sequence continues at coordinate 11,657 of JAECUM010025873.1, read as the reverse complement.
ACGACAGGATTCCAAGAATCGGAGTACGAACTGTTTTTCAAAAAGTAATAAATTTCCAAGGTATCCATTTTTTTCTACAGGTTATGATAAGTCATCAATTCAATCCTGACCTTCTGCCTAAAAATCTCTGACAAGTAAACGTTTATTAGCTTCGTCTTCGTACTCTGTACCAAGACAGCTTCGATGCGACAGATCTCCAAAGCAGTCAATGGAGGGGAGGAATGATTACGCAAGTCTATATACCACTGATGAAACACTGCTTCTTCTGAGATGATGCCCCATGCGTCCTCCAGATACTCGTTCAATTTTTCTTCTTGACTCATCATCAGACAGTTATCGTGTTGAATTTGACTGAGATAATCGTTTGGACATCCATAGCAATCTTTCTTGATCAATACCGTAATTTTATCGCCAGGTATTTAGCTGTTCTTGTTCCGGCCATCTGGACATGACCATCAGCTCTTCGTCTTTGTCGTTGGGTTCTGCTTCCACGTTTTCCTCCCATTCTATTTTCAAAGATTCTCCACAACTCAAAGAAGGATTAGAGTCTTCCATATCTTCAAATAGTCTAGAATGACGTCTCTCAAATTGTTGATTTCTATCGTATTGCCGAATTCGGCATACAAGACGACATTCACCGTCTCGGGTGGAGCTGTAGCAAAGTGAGGTTCCACACACATTTGACGAGATTTTATAAAGTGGAAATGTCCCTCATGGCTGCCTAGGTGCGGAGTGAAATCAAAAGCCCACAACGCGTAACCACCTACATAATCGTCATACGAAATGCCGTGACTACTGTTGTTCCCTAGCTGTCGTTTAGCTTCTTACAGGGACAAGTACAACCTCAAGCAATTCTTCTTCTCAAAAGTCAGGTTCGAAGGGGTCTGGTACAGAAGGTCTTGCCATCTCGACTGACTTCGATTTTGGACACGTTGTAATGCTCAAACGCGAAAGGATTCTGATCGGGGGCTCTTTTGAGGGCTGCATTGCTCACGATGCCAATGATTAAACGTTTGGGTAAATGCCCTTGAAACAGATGATCTTTGATCTTGGATCGGAGTGAAGCGGAAATGGTTAAAGTTTTTACTTCCACGCGTCGTATCGGATACTTGGCGGTCGTTTTGCTCAAAGTGTGACTGATGTCGTTTCCAACTTTAGGTAACACTTCTACGCGTCTGGCTTCTTTGATGACTGTTTTGTAGTTGGCAGCATCAATCATCAAATTGAAAGCGGTACTGCTGCGATTCAGTCCCAAGAGGACATCCACTACGTTCAGCAAATACTTTTCTTGTAACCACATATCCAAATGCAAACGATCCATTAGTTCTAAACTCTCTTCCTCCTTGAGTTTGTTTTGTCGATCGTTGAATCCCACATTGTGGTTGGGTTCTTTATCTGTAGTCAAATCGATGTCTTGGAATTCGCCTACCGTGTCAGGTTTCCATACCACGCAAGCATCCAGATGGGTGTTCTTGGCCTCTTTTCCGTACGTCAAGAGATTTTCCAGGTACGCTTGGTAAGGGTAAGTATCCATGCTGCTTCTGACCAAATTGTTATTCAAGGGCAAATCCACTTCACTGAACAAGGAATGCATGAAATTGTTGACGGGAGCGACATCCTCGTTACCGTCTATAGAATTTCCTGTTGGATCGAGAACTTTGTCTCTCTCTCTCTCTCTCTCTCTCTCTCTCTCTCTCTCTCTCTCTCTCTCTCTCTCTCTCTCTCTCTCTGTGATTTAATAATCAAAAACGTCTAATTCTCGAACTGTTCTTCTTTTCTTGTTCCTTCTAGCTCTGGGTGTGAAATCCTCTGAAGGGGTGTCTTCGTCGTCGTCTCTTTCTGCCCTGCCTTGCTGTGGCGTCAAGGAAGCAGGAATGTCTGACTGGGGAGCGTCCATGGCATATATAGGAGTTTGTCGTCGGCCAAAATGTCTTTGCTCGTTTGAAGCAAGACGTTCTTGCCTGTTTCAAGAAGGCTTCTTTTGGGTTTTGTTTGTAGATGATGGCTTTTTGGAGAAATTCTTTGTCTTGCTTCAAAGTGACATCTTTCAAGGCGTGCATTCATCGTATCACGGCCGATTTCAGTATATCTCCTAAACCATGTCCTCGCTGTCGAGCGACTTCACGGTACACAGAATACATGACTTACAAGTTGTTAGAGAATCGTTTCCGAAAATGGAGTTTCACCGTGACGTTCCCTTTGGTGAATGAATATTTTTTCCCAGATCTCCTTGTATAGCAATGTTGACACTGCCGAAATACGACTTACTGACGGGCAAATAGTGAGCAGATACAAATTCGCGGTGAACGTGATGGGTGTTTCCACCTTCCTCGTCATTGGTCGTCGCAGAATCCGCTTTGAAAGGAATGACTCGCAGTAACGGTGCGGAGGTGTGTCGGAGTACACAAAGATCAAATTTAGTTCTAGTTTCAGTTCTACAGGGAATCGAAGAAAATGTCGAAAAAGTCATGCTGCTGGCAATGGGTGGCATGTGGTCACCTTTGATCGTCTTGAGGTCTCCGCCCAATATGTCAAAAAATTCAGTACAAAATGTTATGGCCAACGTTTTGGCATCCGAAAATTTCATCAGTAGGCGACGAGCCACTTAATGGTACTCGACGGTGACACTTCGATTGGTTTTGGTTTTGTCCAATGCTTTGCCAAACAGCTCATTAAACCAGGCAGCAATCGTGCCCACAAGATGTTGACCGCTAAATTAATAGGCTACAGGAAGGTTCAACAGATAGATGAACCGTTGAGTATCAGGGGACACTTGTCGTTTAATAGAGGCATCTACAGTTTCGTTTTCGTTCAAGTATTGTTGCACTTGGTCGTTCAGAACTTCGACCTCAGAAATGTTTTGATTTTCAGTGATGTTTTTGATTTGTGTAGGGTGAATAATTTCAACCAAAGTTACTTCCCAATGGACTTCGTGATCCAATTGGATGGCCTGAGGTAACTTGCCCGTGAAACAGCATAAAGTATTGTGGGGAAACACATCCATGGAACTGCCACTGGGTAAAGTTAAGTAAAATTGGTTATTCGTATTTCTATAGTTCTGCTGTCCAAGGGTCAGAACAATTCTCTAATAGAGGACTGTTGTTGTTATTGTTATTGTGATTGTTAGGAGGGTGACTGACGTTGGTCGCAAGATTCCCGTTGTTATCGTTAGAGTATTTCAGGGAAGGATTGGGGAGAAGGTAACCGATGCAACTGCTCAGTATAATGGTCCACAATTGTTTGTCTCCTTGTTGCAGACTCAGATTGGCAATGGCAGCACAGATGACACAACACACCACAAAGATTTGGCAGAAAAAGGCGATTTGCCTTTTAGGCATACGTTCTCCACACCACATCCACAAGGGTTGCTTTTGTAGATCTTACAGAGAAGAACTGGGAGAAGGAGTGATGACTGCTATAGTGGTTGAGGCTCAGTTGAAGGGCAATATCGTCACTTCTTTTTATAGTCGATGATTTGCGAAGCGTCGATCCAAGAGTCAAAACTCGGCGGATATCCATTCCAATGTGCTTTGACTTGTTTGACACGAGGTTTTCCCACTTTACAGGTTCTTCGATCGAGAATGTCTTCGATGTCGTACACTTCGTCTTCTATTTTCATCACGCGTTGTAACTCGGGCAAGTAAAACGTTCCTTTTAACACCTCCCCGTTTATGTCTTCCAATTTATAGAAGGCATGATGACGACCACGCACCAATGACACGAAAGAATTCGGTGGTCCAGTTGGGTAAGTAACCTTTGTCGAAAGTGCGTTTGGTTTTGCCAATGCGCACCAAATTTCCCATCGTCAAAACTTCACCTTTGTTGGGGACAGCCACAGTAGGGGACGTACCAAACAGGCACTCAAAGACGGTAACTTCGTTGTCGAGAGCCACTTCTTGGGGGACACATACGATGCTCCGATGGTAAGACTGGTTGTACGCTTGGACCAGGTGCGGTAAGACGTCGATGTACTTTAGAGTGTGTTGATGCGTAAAATATTTCCACATGCGTTTTTTCAAGGTGCGTTGAAAATGTTCCACGATGCTGGCTTTGGTTTCGGGATTCTCGGTGGTGAATAAATGAATGTCACGTTTCTTCATTACTTTTTGGAAAGCTAGGTTCAGAAATTCGGTTCCTTTGTCGGTTTGCCATCGAAGAGGGTGACGATCGCTTTGTTTCAACACCAGTTTGAGGGCTCGCACTAACTCAGTGCTCGATTTGGAAGCCAATGGAACGACCGATGCAACTAGTTTGGAAAAGACGTCGATGACACAAATCAAATATTTGTAGCCATGATTGTAGGTGGCCAAATGAGAGACATTGGCTAAATCGGCTTGCCATTGGCGATCGATGCCCTCCACTATGGTGCGACTTCTGGAAACGTTTCATCGAATGGGTTTGTGTAAGGTGTACGTGACTTGTTCTTGTAACCATCGTTGCACTTGAGGTAAACGGACACTTTTCAGTCGTGTTTTGGCAGCACGATACAATTTCTGAACTCCTCCGTATCCTGCAGGATGGGATGGATAGTAGTTAATGTTGGCTAACACATTCTTCATCAGGAATGCTTTTAATATGTCACCCACTCTTCACCGAGGTTACTCTTTTTTTCGTGTGGTATTTCCTTGGATTGTAACGCTTTGCGTGTCCGACAAGCAATAGGTGTCGAGGACAATGTCTGAATAGGGGTCATTGGTTCTTGTTTAACTTCTGTCTTCTCCTTTCTTTTCTCTTCTGAGAATGAAGGGGTGGCCATCATCTTTTCAATCCAGCCAGTTCTGGATGTTTGTGGTGGTATTAACTTGCATACTTTTTCTGGTGGAGTTTGAAACTCTTCTTCTCCTTTTTCTGTCTTGATCACTGGTGGTGGTGGTGGTGGTGGTGGATTTTTTTATCAGGGTCTTAACATCTTTCAGAATCGGTGGAGCTGTTTCTTCTAAAGCTTTCTTGTGAAGGAGTTGAAGTCGTTGCAACACTTGACTGCACCGTTGCGATTTTTCCGTTTCGGACAAATCGCTGCGATCCATCAACTATTGCATTTCGTGTTGTAACTGTGACAACTCGGTGAAATGAGCATTGGGAGGATAAATGTGGGGTCCGTTGTTCTTGCCAGCGATGGAATTCCATCCATCGTTTGAATGGCACTAAAGCCAGTTTTTGGTCCTTCCATCCGATTCCAAAGGTCACGTCTGAGATCTTTTGACTCCAGAGACCCCTTTAATTTTCATGATCATTTTGCATCTTTGAGCCATTTGTGAAGCAGTAGCTCCCAGAGTCCTGTAATCAGAGGTGCTAATGTGGAAATGAGTATGGGTGCTAACAAGAGGTGCACAAATCCTCTTCGTTGTACCAACATCTTTTTCTTTTGACCGATGGGTATTTCTTTTTAACCATTTGGCGAAGAACGTTTCGATGCTTGGCTAAGCATTCTTTCTGATGTGGAGACAAAGATATCGTGCCTTTCAAGACATTCAGAGAACATTCGCATACGGTATCGACGACATCTTTGGAGGCAGTTTGAATTATGTTTTCGCATGGGTGGAGGGGCTTTGGACAGAACGGACAACACGTCCCAATGTTTGGCTAAACGAGAAGGCAGTCATTTCCTTTTCTTTCCTTTGGAGGTAGAAGAGGGATGACCTCTGGGTGGGGTGACATCTTTGTTTGTTCCGGAGCACACACAAAAATACACTGACGTCGATGACTTGGCACACGCCCGTTTATTTTATTTTTAGGGGTGTATTGTTTGATAATTTTTGGAAACCCAAACTGTTTGAACACATGTTCTACCATTCCAGCGACAACAAATCCTCCCCTTTGCTTGCTCCTCTATTTCTTTGGACGATGGGGTCTTTTCTATGGTAATCGTCGATTCTTGGCTAAACGATTTTTCGGATGCCGGGTCAAACGACGAGATTGTCCTTTTCTTTTTTCTGTCCCCTTTTGGACAGGAGAACGACGATGGTGGTGGTGTGCACTTTTAGGGGACATCTTTGGGCGTTAAGGAGTACAAAAACACTGATCCCCATCGTTTACCCCACTTCTTTTTTTATAGTGGAATGCATCGCCACTTATTGTTGTCCGTCGTATCATTTTCATGGCAAGAATCACTCGACGTTGAGGGGTTCGCAACGGACTAAATCGAAACAGTACTTGCTTGGATAAATCCAGTAAACTCTGTAACATGCCAGATCTCTCTTGGACTTTGATTTTGGGGGCAGGTACTTTGTGAATAGCTGCCGCACCAGCTAAAGAGGCGGATAGTATCGCCGCTGGAGGAGAAGTTCCTGGAGACACGGGTTTCCATTTTTTTCATCAAATTAGGAAAGACGCGTGTCAAATCGGGTTTGGCTGGCATCACCAGCAACGGAGATTTGGAAGAAACTGAAGCTACTGAAGACGCGGTCACCCTCGCTGCAGGTCGTGGTTTGGAGATGTAAGGTTGTGTCCTGGCCTAACTGCCTCTCTTGCGGGTAGAAGCTGTTTTCTGGGGTCTTTTCCGGGGGCTTTTCTTGTTTTGGAGACTTCTTTTTGTGACCTGGTCTTGACACCACTGCCCTAATTCTTCTGGGTACCCTTATTTAGGGGAGTGGCTTCTTCCTTGGGGAGCACTTTGGGTGCATTGGGATCCTATTTTAAGAGGGAGAAAATGATGACACCTCCTAGAGAACCGCTACCTCCAGGTTTCAGAATTATTTGAGTTTTGGTTTGAGTGTCGATGCGGAGATCTGCCAGTTTCGTCAAGGCTACTTTGTTTCTGTCAAAAAAAGCGGTTGGTTTGACGTGCTGTCACCTTGAACCATCGTAAGACTTCTTTGAGACTGCCTTCTAAGACACGAGCACGTATTTATGGGGTTTTTTTTCGCGACTGATGCCGTACAAGGCACGAATCAATTTGACGGGAAGATGAGACTGAAGGGATTTCATGTTGACGATGTGTTAGACAGACTAAAAGTGTCCAAGGTTTTTATAGATTTTTTTAAGTCAACTGGAACGTATACACGACAGATCCTCTGTCTTGGCACCAGTGGTGAAACAGATGGGTACGAAATCGAAAAAAAATCGGGGGTGGTAGGTTTTAAATCGACTAGTAAATAGGCGTGAGGGGTTTGAGTGGCATCGTTGTACGCATGTGTCAGCCAAGAAGTTGCTAACTGTTTGGGTAACACTTGCACTTGGGATTTATGTCTAGGGCTTTTAAACAAGACCACGTAATAAGCATTGATACTGATGGTACGATGGGCTTTACTTTGTTGAAACAAAGTTTGAGTGATTTAAATAATACTGGCATTACGATGATGCCCTTTGCGAGTAAACCACAGTTTAATGTCTTCCTCGTCTTCTCCTAAAATGAATGTATTTTCCGTCCTTGAAATTTTTGCTTCGAAACACCGGAGGTCCGAGCACTTCTTGAGGGTGTACTTTCAAGGTGTAGTGTAGAGAGTCTTGCAATTTTTGTATTTCAGGAATTCCACAGGATGTGTCTTTGGATAGCCCCGCTTGCTGTAACAGGAGTTATGATCCTCTTTGTTGATTGGCTCAGTTCGATTTTCTAATAGTTTGCCAGACTCTTTTCCATTCTACCGTGTCGTTCTTTTCGGCATACGTTCGTCCCACCACGACACCACGATATCACGGGCTAAACACATCTGGTCTTTGGGGTTTTTAATTCGGACGAGACTCTTTTTAGTGCTGCGAAGGTCGTCGACCAATAACACCTTTTTGCGTCCGGTCCCTTTGGGGAGAGAAACGTGTGCCATGTACTGTGTCTCTTTTCCATCGGTGATGTGAAACTTATTGGACTGCTGCACGTGTTGAATCTTGTCGATGACTTTGGAAGATGTCAATTCTGATGGCCTGATAAAATCGATCCAAACGGGTGATTTCAGGAATTCGTGATAAATGGAAAGTGTCAAGCGAACGTCTTCTTTGGCTTGACATTGCTGTTTAAATGTGGTTAACAAAGAATCCCACACATCGGTGATGCACCCATCTGCTTTCTCCAGCGGTATGTCAGACTTGAAATCTTTAAACTTCACCATGTACGTGTAGGCTGTGGTTCTAAATTTTCTGGAGGAGCGTTTATCCGTCTCTCGAACGTGATAGTACTTTTCAGGGGTTATTGGTGGTGGACTTTGGTTTGACGTAGACTCTGGGTCTGGATTCTGACTCACTCATGTCATCTTTGAAATCGCTGGCATGGATTTGAGCTAAGAGTGCAGCTACTGTGCGAGGCGACAGGTCACGTTTCTGCCTCTTACTTTTTTCTCCTTTCTTCGCGAAATGATGCGATGGTTTCATCTTGACTGCAAAAAATCAAATGACTACATTTGAAACGCCATGGTCCCCTTTATATCAATGTCAGGCTAGTGTCTTCCCTATATAAAGGGTCAGTGTCTTCCCTCAGAGTATTCATTTCACTCTGAATCCGACCGAAACGATGGAAGATCCTACACAGATCGAACTTTTGATCAGAGCTTTGCGAGGTGTCATACGAAGGTTTTCTTCAGAGAAGCCGACGGACGACACCCCATCCTTTCGAGATAAAAGTCAAGATGCTTGCTATATCTGTCAGACGAAAGGGCATTAGTCTTCAGAATATTCACAACGTCAAAGTAAGACAAGCGTCAAAAGAGACAAAAGTCAAGATACCTGTTATCATTGTCAAGAGAAAGGACATTGGTCTTCAGACTGCCCTAAGAAACAACAGGAGCAGAAAGGAGAGAGGGATTCCGAACAGGACGAAGAGGTACTCTTCGAAAATGAAGAACTTAGATACGTCCAGAAGGAGAATAAAGAGACGAAACGAAGACGAGAAGAAAGCGAGGAAGAAGAAATTCAAAAAAAACGGAGAGAGTGAAAAGACAAAGAAGAAGTCTATGAACTTTTGAAAGTGATTTGTTGTGAATTGGATTGTAACTTCTATGAGAATAGGCCAGAAAGAAAAACGTGTCTCTTGTTTTTGATTTTTATCAAAGGGACCTCCACTCACGCACTCACATATGTTCATCATGGGGGAAAAAGGGATTTTGCGTTTTTAATTGATTTTGCCAATTTAATTACTATCTCTTTTCGAGAGAGATGGATGGCTCTGAAAAGGACCGTTGGGTGTGTCTGTTTTTTTTTTACAAACTCATGAAAGGGACGTAATAAGCTTTAACTGCCTTATCCCTTTGCTACGGCCAAGACCTACTTCTGGACCTGCTCCTGTCGATGATTTGGTAGAGATCACTAGGGTTGCTATCTTAGGCGTTGTAGGTGTGTGGACAGGGTTGGACTGCTTGGCCCGGGAAGGTCTTTTTCTCTTGGGTCGTATTAAAGAAGTCTGATACATTTGTTTCAGACTCCGTAACTCTGCCAAAATGTCTAAAAGTCTCGTCATCACCGTTTGACTTTCATTATCCTCCTTCTCTCCTAGACCTTGTTTCTTCTCTGCTCCTTCTTCCTGTCGTTTCCTTCTTGCCTCTTCTTCTTCTCGCTGTTGCTGTTGAATGAGAAAGACTTGTTCTACTTCTTTCTGCTGTTGTAAATTTCTCCAATTTTTCTTTCTGTCTCTGTTTAAAATCCTCGACGTGTGGTAACGAAGGAGAAGGTGGCGAAGGTACTGGTACCGGAACAAATTCTTGTGAAGAAGAGAAAAAATCGACTACATCCCAATTAAAATCCTTCTCTTCTGGAAGTAGGATCATGTTTGCTTTGGTAGCCGCTGCTATGCCATCACTTCTCGTCTCCAGGGCCGGTGTACCCCAATTCATTGTCTTCTTAGTTTCCGTCATGGTCTAACTTCGTCGCATTGATTCACTGCGTACAGACGCTAGCACACCTATATAGGGAATGTGACGTCACAGGTAGCTCTCTTCGGACTGGAAGACAAACTCCGCCTGTGAATAAATTTTGTAACGCGTGTTTGGATTGGTGAAAGAACTCAATCCGTTTCGATCCGCTCTTCCACTATAAATAACAGCGGTTCACTTCATTCCCTTCACCTGTTCTCGTCACAAGATGTGGACTAACGTAGAATCATCTACCATCCTATCGTCAATGCTGTTGAACCCGGACTATCCCATGTATGTCTTATCATCAAGGGCTATCACCCAGATGACAGACACAGCCCTTTGAAAACGAAGGATCTATGTGGAGAGGCAAAGCTGTCTGAAGCGAGATTTAATCTACAGTCCACAAGTCAGATGAAGTTTGAGGAAGAGAAGATCCGTGCCATGCCCTCTATGTTAACTGAATGGTGTTAACAAAAAACCAAAGACCCTTTTCAGGGCCACTCTATTGCCTGGAAAAGATTTACTCTCTCGTTCCTAAACCTTTTAATCGATACTTTATGTGATAGATTGATGTTCATCAATCTATGTGTGGTTTCTTTTTGTGTGATAGATTTATATTCATAAATCTATGTTTGTGTGTTATATCTATGTCTCTATCTATGTCTCTAACTCTGTCTCTAACCATGTCTCTATGTTTATGTCTCTGTTTGTCCCTAGAGTAACGCGTATTCACGTCATCCCCTTGCCACAGTGTTGCCAGTGTTCCTCCTGATTCAGGTCAGCCACTTGCAACATTGTTGCCAGTGTCCAGTACGGTGACGTCACCCCTGTTCTATTCATATTGTCCCTAGACAGACCCAATATGTTTTGTCCCTATACAGGCCCAATATTCCCCATGGTAAAGTTCCATTGTCCCCAACGTGCAGGGACACTTTTTAACATGGAAGTCCCATTGTCCCTAAACAGCCACGATTCACTACTTCCGTTTATTTGATCGTATTGCTAAACAAGAAGACAGATTCCGTTTATTTGGTCGTATTGCTAAATAAGAAGACAGATTCCATTTATTTGGTCGTATTACTAAATAAGAAGACAGATTCCATTTATTTGGTCGTATTACTAAATAAGAAGACAGATTCCTGTCGAGTTACTAAATAAGAAGACATATTCCGTTTATTCGGTCGTATTACTAAATAAGAAGACAGATTCTTGTTGTATTACTAAATAAGAAGACGCACTCCGTATATTTGGCCGTATTACTGAATATGAAGACAGATTCCGTTTATTGGTTGCACTACTAAATAAGAAGACAGATTCCGTTTATTTGGTACTATTACTAAATAAGAAGACAGATTTTTGTCGAATTACTAAATAAGAAGACAGATTCTGTTTATTTAGTCGCATTACTAAATAAGAAGACAGATTCCGTTTATTTGGTCGTATTGCTAAATAAGAAGACAGATTCCGTTTATTTCGTCTTATTATTAAATAAGAAGACAGATTCTTGTCGAATTACTAGATAAGAAGGCAGATTCCATTTATTTGGTAGTAGTACTAAATAAGAAGACAGAGTCTTGTAGAATTACTAAACGCGAAGACAGGATCTTGTCGAATTACTAAAAAATAAGACATATTCTGGCACCATTTGTGTAGCTGTGAACAGGAAATGATCAATACATGAACTATGCTAGGCGCTCATTTATTCTCATAGACACATTAAGCATCCTTGTGTCATAAATACTTCCCATATGTTTAAAAAATAAAATTCAACATGCTCCTTCTTGAAGTTAAACATGTAATAGGTCCAAAATATTTTGGACGAATTATTTAATTAGAAATGGACGATTTAGAGTATATTTGGTTGCATCGAGTTTTATATAT
>JAECUM010025872.1:0-54952 GCA_016617855.1 Megalonaias nervosa | reverse complement strand
TTGTTGATGAGAATAGATTTATCCAGTTACCAAATTAAGGCACAGTCATACAGTTATATTGGGTACTAAGGCTAACTGTCACTAATCTGTGGCAAGCCACACATGTAGTTAGAAAAACCTGGTTTTCCAAATTGTAAAAAGGTTTTTCAAATTATTGTGTATTTGGTGAAGAAAAACCTAGTATATTAGAGAATTATGAGAAAGATTGTTTTTCTCAGATAACGCAAATTTTGTGACAAAAACCTAGTTTTGGTTTTCTTCGTCTCGGTTGTAGTCTGAAATATTGGGTAGTTTTGAGAAAACCCATTTTGAAAGATGATCTGAAATATTGGGTAGTTTTGAGAAAACCCATTTTGAAAGATGATCTGAAATATTGGGTAGTTTTGGAGAAAACCCATTTTGAAAGAAAGATGATCTGAAATATTGGGTAGTTTTGAGAAAACCCATTTTGAAAGATGATCTGAAATATTGGGTAGTTTTGAGAAAACCCATTTTGAAAGATGAATATAGTTATCTCAGATAAACAAAGTTTTTGTTTTTAAACATGCTCTTTTTCACCCTAGGTCTCCCCCAAGTTAAACCTTGTTTATCAGAGAAAAACAGGTGAGACAAATTACTTCTGATCTTACAGCTTTCATCAGCCCATTTGCTTAACATGATATATTCATGGTCAATTTTATGATAGTAGGTATATATAATCACTTCAATTTGATTGGATAAGAAAATACTCTAGGGCAGCAGTGTTGAAGTTGCCATACCACCAGACAGTTAGAGTGTGACTGACAGTTAAAATTCTTTGATCAAGTGGCCAAATCTTAGCAGGGAAAACATGAATGTCTGTCCCAGATCTCTCCATTATCTAAAGATATCATCAGATACTAATACTAGAAATTTTCTTTTTTTGGGGTTTGCATTGTCTTATTTTCACCAAACATTGGATATTTTAGAATTTATGTGTATTTTTAAATTTCTCAAGTTAGTGATAGATTTCGTTGCATCAAAGCTAAATTTAAGAATATGGTTAATTACAGATTTTCACAGCTTAGAATTCCATTGTCTTATTGTAATTGACACTTCCTTTGTAAGAAGTCGAAATTATAAATTTGTTGGATTTAATTGGTTACAGTTAAAAACTGGATTTAACTGGTTTCTGTAATAAATTGTTCAAAGATTCATATTGTTATTCTTTGATTGCAGTCGAGATAAAACTGTAAATCTGTATAATAGAACCAAGACATCGATGTCGATGATAAATTTGGGATTTGACTCTTGCAGATTGTATGGTGCAGATTTCAAATACCTTCTAATGATGACTTTTTTATGTGAAAGAAAGATCATTTGTCTTAAAATATTTTTTATGACCAGTCATGAATACATGAATGGTTACTTCTGCTGGATGAAGCTAATTTATAAAATATATCACTTGATACATAAGTGTTTGGGATTTTTGGTTCATGAAAATTCTATATTTCTTTGCACCACTTTCATCTAAACTTTATTGTAAAAATATACTTCTAAATTCATAAATCTTAACTGAAAGTTTCACTGAGATTAAATGTAAAGCTTAACAATACTAAACCTGATCTTAAACATCTTGATAATTGTCCATTTTTGTTTTGCATCTCTCTTTTCTGTTTCTGTGGATTATTATTCCAGTCCTAAAGCAAGTCATGTGCAGACAAGTGAGTATATACTGTATATATTTGCTTACAACTTGAATCCAATTGGAAACTGCATAGACCCAGAACTGTCATCACATAATTCACAAGAAGATCTGGTTTGATGTACTTTGTTAGGAATAATCAGTTGAACAAAGAACATAGACTTTGATCTACTGGTGCATTATGTAATGATAGATCAGGGTATGTTGTTGGACCCAGCTAATAAGCAAGTGGGTAATATGGTATTCAAATGAAACATAGGTTTGGCATTGTTGTATGTTTTGTACTCAGATATGCTGGGAATCCAGTCTGGCCTGCATTAGCAGATAGCGGCATTGTTATAATGTATTGCAGCCCAATAACAGTGTCATATTGCAGCCCATTAGCACTGTCATATTGCATACCATTATCACTGTCATGTTGAAGCAAATTAGCATTGTCATAATGCAGCCCAGTAGCACTGTCATATTGCATCAAATTAGCATTATCATATTGCAGACTGATAGCATAGTCATAATGCAGCCCAATATCATTGTCATAATGCAGCCCATTAGCACTGTCATATTGCAGCCTGATAGCATTGTCATAATGCAGCCTAATAGCATTGTCATGTTGCAGCCCATTAGCATTATCATATTGAAGCCTGTTAGCATTGTCATATTGCACCTCATTAGCATTATCATATTGCAGCATGATAGCATTGCCATAATGCAGCTCTATAGCATTGTCATAATGCAGCTCAATAGCACTGTCATATTGCAGCCAATTATCATTGTCATATTGCAGCCTGATAGCAGTCATAATGCAGTCCATTAGCATTGTCATATTGCAGCCCAAAACAGTCATATTGCAGCCCATTAACATTGTCATATTGCAGCCTGATAGCAGTCATAATGCAGCCCAATAACATTGTCATATTCCAGCCCAATATCATCATCATATTGCAGCCTCAAACATTGTCATATTGCAGCCCATTAGCATTGTCATATTGCAACTCATTAGCATTGTCATATTGCAGCCCAGTAGCATTGTCTTACTGTAGCCTGTTGGTAGGTGTAACAAGGCCTTTTGTTAAATTGCTGCTATCATACCCCTACCTTTATCAATAGGATTTGGCTTGATGCTTTACAGCACAGCAAGACAGGTAGGTTAATTAGTGCTAAAGTACCTTGCCCAAGGATACACCATGGTAGCTGACCCATTTTGGTATGATGGTAGGATTCAAACTTGCACCCTTTTGGTCATGAATCCAGCACACTAACCACTGAGCCACCACAGTGCCCCTTTTGTGGAGGGAGGTGAAGTATATAGTAATCATGTTTATCCACCCATCATTCCACAATCTCGGCATTGCAACTAGTTCTGCAGTTTTTAATATATCACTATGAAACTTGGTATGAATTCAGCTCTCATAGTAAACCAATGCAAACACAATGATACTAAAAGCTCAATTACTTTAAATTTATAGATGCTCATAACAAAACCTGTATTCATAAGTACAGACCCATCCTTGATACAAGCTTGTGTGTGGAGAAATCCATATGTCTTGTGGCATTTTCTTGATTTAAATGTGTTTTCAACTCCACACTAAAGAATCAGGTGCTAATTTTATTTGTTAGTTTTCCAAACTCAAGTTTCTAAAAGAACTGCATCAATAAAACATTGTCTCTATTTTTTTCTTCATTACAACTAGGATAAGCTCTCAAAAGATTCTTTTAATTAAAATTTTACTTTCATTATCGACAAATCCTGCCCAGCCAAACCCAGATATACTCTATTTGATCTTAAACCATTTCTGGTACTGTGATCCCTATATGAACCCTTGATATTCTTAACAGACCTATGAACAGTAGTAGAATGAACAAGTAAACAGTGCGAATAGTTCTGCTTGTCAAAGATTACATTAGTGATATAAAATTATTTTATTAGTTTGCATGCACAGAAAATAGCAATACAGTAGTACATTTCATGCAACAATTAAGTTTTTGAGCTTCTTTTCAGAAAATCAGAAAAAAACATTTTTTCAAAAATAAGTCTAATGAAGAGTTTCCTTGTTCATTATCACCATTTTTCTCTCTTCAGAGTTTAAGATACCAATATATTATCAACCTTGTCATATTTTGCAAGAAATTAATGCATGGTCAAGACCAAGGTGACCATCTCTAAGTGCATGTATTACAACAGAAAATGAGATTTAAGTGACAGATATTAACTGATATTTCCCCAGAACAAATATAATTTAAAACTAAAGAAAAGTAGGTATAATCCATTAAAGTACAAAATATCAAGCTCATAGACATTCACTAAATGAAATTGATGGAACACAAAATCATGAGGGGTCATCACCATTAAACACAGTGGTTGACACCTAAGTGATCATGTCTGAAGCATAATGTTTCAAAAGAAAACTAGGAAATATCACATTATTGACTATAATGAGTCCATAAATGGTAAATTGTATCAGTTTTATGTCTCTGATTGCATAGATATTAACCAGTGTGCAAAACACCCCACCTAGCAAAACAAAATCTATACACTCTACACTCGGCAACCCCTTCCCTTTCATGACAACAGTTGCTATATCTGTTTTATATCCCACTGAAAATCATCCTGAGGTATACAAAAGGTGTTCAGTCTGCTTGTTATCAGCAAATAGAGACAGAATTTTGCATTTATAGTAAAATTAATAATTCATGCATATGTGGAACCACTTATTTCTATTGTACTGTATAGGACTCGGAGTACTAATTGAGCTCCATAGTAAACCGATGTTGTTGTTGTTGTTGTTGTTGTTGTAGGGTTTAACACCATTTTTCAGCACAAGAAAGGCTATACATGGCGGTCTGTATAAATGGTGGAGGAAGAACCCAGGAAAACCCCAGAAAGAACCACCGACCCATGAGAAGCTACTGGCAAGCTTTCTCACATACCCACATTGGCCAATCCCGATGGCAGTGATCTGTGATGGTGAGCGCTTTAGACCACTTGGCCACTCAGGGCCCCCATAAACCTATGCAAACACCATAATATTAAAAATTCAATAACTTTAAATCATCATTATAGACCCACCTTTGATGAAAAGCTGGTTTGTGGAGAAAGCCTTATGCCCCATGGTATTTTCTCGATTTACATGTGTTTGAAATGAGTTCTCAGTTCTGCACCAAAGAATCAGGTGCTAATTTTAGTTCTGTTTTCCAAACTCAAGTCTCAAAATGGAATGAAATTCCATCAGTAAAACATTGTCTCTATTTTGTTTTCCAGAAACAACTAGGATAAGCTCTCAAAAGATTCTTTTAATTAAAATTTTATTTTCATTATTGACCAATCCTAGCCAGCCAAACCTAGATATACTGTTTTATCATAATTCATTTCTAGACTGGTTCCCATTCTTTCATATAATTTATACAGTGAGTCTACAACCATCACTTGAATATGCATATATATATAAATCCCTTTGCTTACACAATTTTGTTAGAGTTTTTGCCCCTTTTGTCTCTTATTGCATTGTTTGAAACCATCTAATTTTAGTGCAACTTGTCCTATAGTTTTTGATGCATTGCCATGAAACATGGTAAATATTATACTCATCACCTGAAGATGTGCATCTCATCAAACCACTTTGTTCAGTCTTTGTTAGAGTTGTTGCCCTTTTTGAACTGCAGTTGAATGTAGTGTATTATAGATTCATCTGAATGCAACTTGTCTTGCAGATTTCAGTGAATTGCCATGAAACCTGGGAAATGTTATGATGTCATCTGAAAATGCACATGTTGACATGTTGACTCTGATTAATGTTTGTTAGAGTTATTGCCTTTTTTTGACTTGGTACCTGATGAAACTTGATCTTGTGAACACAACTAGTATCGGTCTTCAGTGGTTTACCATGAAACACTGTACCAGTACTTGTTATGGTCATCAGGTGAAGATGTGCATATTGCAAATCACTTTCGTTTTGCAATTTTGTTAGAGTTATTGCCCTTTTTGTCCTGCAGCTGTCATTGTGAAATGAGGTACATATCATGGCCATTATATAAAGATGCTCATGTTGACAAATTTTTGTTTTGCTTTGATTTTTGTAAGAGTCATAGCCCCTTTTCCAGCTGGATCACCTCAATCATGGGGGCGCTCACCAGTTATTATATACTTTTGAGAGAGTGACGTATGTAAGGTGAAGTTGTTTGCATTTAAAACATGCACAGTGGAGAGAATATTGGCATACCTTTATGCTGCTTTGATGTATTGTGACTGACATTTCTTTGGATATTGTACTTTTGGATATTTTAAATGATCTTAGCACACTGCTAACTAAAATGACTGCTCCCTTGTGCTCCAAAAATCAGCCTGAATTTGTCTAAAGTACATTATCCTTAGCAGCTATTAAAATAGGGAAAATGAATTTTGCCAGACTAGATAATACCAGCTTCTGAAAGTGCAATGAATGAATTACCAAATATATAAAACATAAAAAAAAGTTATCAGCTCTTTTTTCTGCAATTTATCTCTGAAGTTCAGGATGTGAAAATGACCAAGTGGAGCTAGCACTTTTCTGAAAGGTGCACATCTGGAGTAAGGCCAGGCTGCATACTCTATAACCCATATTACACCCATCAATCATACACAAAAATAAAGGGAATTAAAGGTTCTTTGAACAAGACCTAAGATATACAAGGTCTTTTTTAAATAGCCAGTATAACTAGTGAGGAAACCCGGAGGAATTCTTTTTCTTTAAAATTCTAACCCAATGCAAAATAAAAAACTCTAGAGCGCCACCCATGTGGTAGTGTCAGTTGGCAGGGGTGTATTTATGTAATCAATTTGCTTGCCATCCCTTAGTACTCCTGCTCCTAGATCCAAGATCCAAGATATGTCCCTAATAATCATTGATTCAAGTCTGTCAGAAGTCATTTGATAAATTTCTCAGAAGTTGAAATTTATTGATTTCTAAATTTTCATTACATTGATTGAAGTTGAATTTTTCCTTTTGGGACTAGAATCTTGTTACAATGGAAATTTTGTGACATGCAAACATTTATTTTTTTTTAAATTGAGTAAAATCTGTCCATCAGTTCTTTAAAAGTGTAACAAGTGTGCATGCAAATAAAAAACAATAGGGTAATCAACTTAATAAAAAGACTGTGCGATAAGCATGAAACTAATATATCATCATAGTTTCTCATGTACAGCTTGAATTTAACTTTGAACAGCATTGACTACATTTGCTGTAGCATATTGATAGTATTCACTTATACTCCTGTCATTTTTTAAAGCTCCTACCAATTTTAAAACATCAGGGATTTAAAAATTAACAGCTTTGTCATTTCATTCATCATTTTATAATCTCTAACCAAAGAGGAAGGTAAGTGAATACTTTAGTCTCACTGAGGCAGACTCTTGGGTGACTCTTTGAGATCTCTGCCATACTACGGCCTGGTAAAATACTTCATTGATCTCATTACCAATAGAATGTGATTCTGTCAAAATTTGTCGAAGCAAACCAGTAATGATATCCACTGATAAGTCGAGACTTACTTTTTGCAATCATTCAAGACAAAATTAAATTGTAAGCTTTAAAGGTTATCATTAAACATAATTTTAGCAGATGATGAAAGAGGCATTTATCAGTCAGTACTAACAGCTTCCTCTCCAGGTGCTCAGCATTAAGAGGTTAGTGTTAGGACTGGTTGTCCTGGTGTCAGGATAATGTGACTGGGTGGGACATCATGCTACATGTCTGCGATATGATGCCCCAGTGCTTGACATCACTATAAACTGTCACACTGCAGACATCCTACTGATTTGACTGAAAAATTGTTAAAGCTATGCTAAAAATCCAAAACACATACACTCAATCAGTCATTTAAACTGCCTATATTTATGTAAAACATTTCATCATCTTGTCAACACATTGACCTATTACGTCATCTCAGTACATAAGCTAATCAAATTACTATTCAAATTATTATTGCATCATTATCAATAAACTCAGGAATATAAAAATATAAAATATTTTCACAAATAGACATATATGCTTAATTGCAAGACTTTACAGTAGTTTATTTTAATCACATGACAGCAATTTGTCTTCTTGCTGCCTTATCTGTACTTGGAAGTCTGTATTCAATTTGAAATCAAGTCACAGCATGAAATTAACACCTACTTTATCACTATACGCAACTGGTGAATAGTTGCATAAAAAATTGTAAAGTTGGCATGGAAAATTCTTTATCAAAACATTTTATTTGCTGAAAATCAATATCTTGAAAAGTTTTCTTAATCTACTGATTTTCGACTTGATTCAAAAGTCAGGAAGCTGGTTAGATTATGGTCTAGCAGTCGCACTGCAGATATTGCTCTGGTAGGGGATTTAGATTGAAAATCTTGTCAGGATGGTCATTAGAACATTTCCAAAGCTCTCAGAATCCTATGCAGATCAATTTTCCTGTGGACAATGAATGGATTGACACTAAACGGGTTACAACCATCTATTTTTCTATTAATATGTGGAAGAAGAGGAATAGCACTTTCAGGATCTTCTACCATAGGAAATTGTGTATTTAAATGAACAATAAGCTACTGGAAAAAAACTTCGGCTGAGATTTGCATACATGTAAAAGATTGAAAATTGTATGAAGTATTCATCTTATTTTTCCTCGCCAACTTCCGAGAATTGCTTTAGATTCAAATCAGCTGCTAGAGTCACTATTTGGTCTAAAATAGATTTTATTGGGCATCTGTTTGCTTGGAACACTTAAAGGAGAATTTATTGGCCATGGCACCCATTACTGGATTAGCTTACAACATTTGAATCTTCGGACTGTCTTTTGCTGAAAGTGCTCGGAATGACCTTTCTTCCTGAATGGTTCCCATCAAGCTGGTTGCTTGAATTAGAGCCATTCAAGAAGATATCCAATTGCAGCTTCCTAATTGGCTGGGGGAGGGGGAGAGGATGCCCCCCTCCCTTGTAATATTAGAGTTTGTTTTTCATCTATGATTTAATGCAGACCTTTGGTTTAGTGGACAGTGCATCTGCTACTTTACCACAAGACAGTTTGAACACCTTTAACATTTTTTTATAGACAAAATAAGGCAAACCAAACAGAGATTCATAGATCACTTGCGTTATAAGAACAGTGTTCCCATGTCTAATGGACATGTGCGTGTAGTGGGTACGTTCATTCTTTAACACAAACTTTCTCCACCGTTGACATTGCTTTCCAGCCAGACCACATCAGAAATAAATGCAGCACTTGATGACCACAACTGACCTATGATGCATCTTACCATTGTGTTCCTAGATGCATGTTTGCTGTGATAGTGGGGAAAATGGAGGCAGGCAAGTCTCAGATGAATGAAACCATCTTGAAAGGAACAAGTAGATGTTCCATTAACTCTCCATGCCATAGTGACTATTTAGTGCTCACTCTGCTTGGGTCAGCACTGTAATAAACATGCTAACCAGTTCAGCAATGACTTTATTGAATGGATCAATGGGTTAGAAATACCAGGTATAGGGTCCACTAATAAAACACACATTATTTATCTATATACATATCTGTATTAACTGCAAATAATGTTGAGCCAGATCTGCAATTGCATATTGCAAAGGCAGATTGATCAAGGTTGGTATACATTGACGCTACTCTGCCAGCACATTTTGTGATTTTATATATATATGTGTGTGTGTGTGTGTGTGTGTGTGTGTGTGTGTGTAATTGTTTTAAGTTGGCTCTGTGTTCTATAAGAATAGAGACAGTACATGTACCCTATGTACTTGTTTATAAGCCAAGTCCAGCTGCAAACAACATAGACTCGAATCTGCCATCACATAATGTGCTGGCAGATCAGGGTCTTTGTTGTTTGTTCTCCTGACTAATCCTAACAAACCTCATAGATTCAGATCTGCCAATGCATTATCAAATGGCAGATCTGTCTGTGTGCAGTTTGCATTTGAACTCGACTTATAAGCAGGTACGTATGGTCCAAACGCTAGCTAATACATGTCACACTGTCTGAACTTGTATAGCACCATATCAGATCAATCATCTCTTGAACCTTTTCTAGTGTGCACTTTTCATACAGATAATAATGTAGTGGACCTCTTTCATCTGCACCATTATCTATCTAAATTACCAATTTACTTGGACAGTTTCAAGTTATCTTTTTTATTTCATTAAAACATCTGCTTCTGATGTTGAGTAAGTACAGTGTCTCATAATTGTTCACTTAAAGATGGTTAACAAAAAGTTACATCCAATAGGATACATATTCAACTGTTTCCTGAAAAACATTGTAATTTGCAGACATAACTTGTATGAGCCAAGCACAGATCTGGCCAAGAAAGAAAAAAAATAGTTGCATTAACCCCACCAACTTGTCTGAAATCCATCCATCTCCATTTTTTTTTCCTGTCATCATAGTGTGTAGCAACTATTATTTTCACAAGTGTTCAGATCTGGTCTGTTCCAGATTATGTTGTCATGTTGGTGTGTGATGTTGTCCACTCCGAATACTTTGTTGTCATCAATTTGACATTCTGAACTAATTAAGAATTTATATATTAAACAAATTCTAAAATATTTTTTAAATGCCTAATTACTATCTAATTTTTTACAGGAAACTGAATTTTTTATTTACTTGTCTTCATAATAAACCCCTGTCACAATATGGAAACCATTTACCACATACTCAGTTATAAGATAAATCCAACTACAAACTGCACAGACCCAGATCTGCCATTGCATAATGAGCCAACAGATATGGGTCATTGCAGTTTGTTAGGAATAACCAGTAGAACAAACAACATAGACCCTGATCTGTAGGCACATTAGATAACATTTGTTTGCAGCTGACTCAACTAATTAGTGAGTACAAATGGTATCTAAAGATATCATTTATATTAACAAGAAATTTTACAAATTTTCAGTGTGATCTATCTTAGATGCTGTGTAGCTTTCCAAAATCAATATCATCCAGAAGTAAATTGCCTCCTTTAATTGTTGTCATCTCCTTGAGACAGAATAACTTCAGATATGATTGTATTATATTGTCTTTTTAGATTTGCAGATGTTATTAAAGGTTATACTGTCAAAGATTTGCTGTTATGAAGTTGTTTGGAGTTTAACGCCATTTTTCAGTGCATGATAGGCTGTACATGGCAGCCGGTATAGCTGATGGAGGAAGAACGCAGGAAAAACCTGGTAAGAACCACCAACCTACAGGAAGCTACTGGCAAGTTTTCTCACTACCCACTTTGGCTGCACCCAAGACTCAAACCCACACGGACAGGTGAGATGGCATTGATCATTAAAAGCAAACACTTCAGACCTCTTGGCCATATGGGGGTCCTATTATTTACTATAATAAAACTTGCTAGTTTGCTGGCAGTTGGTATGACATGGGTTTTCAGTATGATCAACCTAGTAATAATATGCATCAATACATATTGTAATAGAATAATTTATATTGAAATATATTACAATACACTTTCAGCTGGCAATGCTAACTCCTGGTCATTGGAAGAGTCATGATGTCACATTGGTGTTATAAATTCCAACTCTTCATCTTGGTTTATAATGTGAGAAATTGATATTCATCTACAGTGTTCTCACACCATCCCAATTGTTTGAATGCCCCTAGTGATTTTAAAAACAGGTATCATTAAAGATATAAAAAATGAAGAAAACTTAGTCATTTCATTCGTTGATTTATAATTTCTAACCTGATTATTGCCATAGAGTCCCAAACACTGTGAACTAATTGGTGTTTCAAATCAAAAGGGAGTTTCTTTAGCAACATGGTTGCCATATTTGCTTGGGCTAGACTATGTTTTCAAGCAACAGATGTGATCTAGTTAACTGTCTTTGAAAATCTCAGTAATTCCTCAAATTTTGGATTTACATCTCTGAACACATGTATACAGGAGTTCCTCCTATTTATTTGTTCAGTTTGTTTTAGAAATATTTAAACTAGACATTGCAGATATTGGATGCAGATGAGGCAGTTTTAACTGAAATAGACTATTTTAAAAAAAAGAAATGGACAGCGAACAGTCTGTTTGCTTGTTTACATCTGGAGCTTTTTTTTGTGTCGAAATGCCAATAATTTGATAGTGTTAGGGACCCCTTTGCAATAATCAGATTAGAAATTATAAATCAATGAATGAAATGAGTGAATTTTGTGCACACTTTATATCCATGATGCTTTTCGTTTTTCAGGTTGGCAGGGAGGTACAAACAAATGGGTGTGTATGTGAATACATTAGTCAGCAGGCACATGGCATTCAATAATGTGTTGGAATCAACCAATTCTTTCATTTTTACCCTTTATGTACACCATTTACATTCCCTGTTAGTTGGAAACCTTCATATATTATCCTTACCATGTAATTGTTGTGTTTTTATACTTCTATTGCTCATTGGTAATAAATCTTCATGATAAATAAATCTCTACCAGGCCAAAAAACCATATGTGTTTCTGAGCGACCAACCGTCCCCCTTTCTCAATTTGCTGGACCTTAGCACCCCCCACCCCCCCGTTGTTAAAAAAAGTAAATTACACAAATCTCAAAATTGATTTGTGCATCTAATTGAGCTGGTTCTTCCCAGTGCTTTGTACTTTGAAACACTTAGTAATTAATATATACTAATCATTATAATATATATATATATATATATATATATATATATATATATATATATACCCCCAATTTTAAAACCAGTGCAATAGGAAACATGCTTTTTTTGTGCCACACATTCTTTTGTGGCACTGTATGGCCTTATAGTCCTGGTGCGCTGTAAAATCAACAATCAGTCAACCAAAGTTTTGTAGAGATAACCAATTAAATGACTTCTCTATTCCATGAACATTTATTTCCTCTTGCCTGATTTTTTGTCACTTCACAGAAGACACTTGTTTTTGTGATAAATGTCCAGAGCAGCAGTGGTTCAGTGGTTTTTGTGCTTGACAGAATGATGAGAAGTTGCAGGTTGGATTCCTGCCATTGGATCAGCTTGGGTCAATCGTCATGGTGTGTTTTGCGGTATATGCCTTTGTGTGTTGCTATGCCATTAAACATCAAAAACCAAATACTCTTGACATTTGGATTATTGAGAAACTGCATTGTGTAGAGATAGTGATATTTAAAATAGAATTTTAAAACAAAATTATTTCATTATTTTATTGACATTATTTGCCCTTTTGCTAGGCAAATGAAAAATGTTCTGGCCTAGGGATAATAAAATACTTATGCCTGAGTTTTCAGTTTCATCCGGGCTAAACTGATTTTTGAAGAATATATTGGACCTATGTGTTTGATTGACACAGAAAGCTCTTGCTCTAAGCGAATCTCAAGCTTCTTTGCATTTCCATGTCAGGTCTTTAACAACTGTGTCAGGTTTTGCTCTAATTTAGCCAGGTCTTTCTGATACTTAAAACCACACTACTAAAAATAGAAAATAATGAGACCTGTTAAAATTGCATTGTGTGAAACAGAAAACTAGAAGTTATTATTTCATAACATAAGAAATAATGTTCTTAAATTTTTTTGTCTTGAGATTTATTGTTATTTCTATAAGTTCTTGTAATCTTAAGGATTTAACTTCATATTACAGGATTGATGCAATGCTAATCAATAATTTTCAAGCTTCATGACTTTATGAATCGTGCAGAATTTTTAAGTTCAGTTCTTAAATATTAAATATTTTATGCTTGTAAATGCAGTTTTCTTTACTGATTCTCCATTTTAAATCTTTTTCTCATCATTTGGAATTGGGTGGCACTTGCATGAAGTCCAGTTTTGAAAAGCTTAAACTGTAAGAATCTAAAGTACTGTAAAAAATTGTTAGTTTCCTTAGCTCTATTGCTATACATTAATGTATAACATTGCTATATGTTAACATAAAATATATTGCTATACATTAATATATAACATACTGCTATACATTAACATATAACATATTGATATACAATAATATATAAAATATTGCTATACATTAACATATAACATATTGCTATATATTAATATAACATATTGCTATACATTAACATATAACATTACTATACATTAACATATAACATATTGCTATACATTAACATATAGCAATACATTAACATATAACATATTGCTATACATTAACATATAGCAATACATTAACATATAACATATTGCTATACATTAACATATAATATTGCTATACATTAACATATAACATTGCTATACATTAACATATAACATATTGCTATACATTAATATGTAACTATTGATATATATATTAACATATAACATAATGCTATACATTAACACATAACATTGCTATACATTAACATATAACATATTGCCATACATTTATATATAACATATTGCTATACATTAATATTTAACATATTGCTATACATTAACATACATTTTTGTACCCTGATGGAACCAAGCTAAAATGTCTGTTTGCACTCTTTGTCACAAAGTCATTAATTTATATTTAATACATATATATATACATGTAAAACTAAACTCTCAGTATTTTAACATATCCATTCATCCATACATACAGGTACATTTGTGTTTTGTTCTGAGTTGGTGGAAAGAGCAAGTTTTATATGATGTAGGTGATGAATTGAGTGTATCAGGCCAAAACACATTCATATGACATATGAAACAAGTTCTTTTCCCGACTCACTCACCAGGTCATAAGGTGGAATAGTCCATTGTGGTAGTCCTTTAATCTGTTATACATTGTCTGCTGTTTATATTGCATTGTTTGTTCACAGTTGCTATTTACAACTTTTCTGAAAAAATTTGCTTGACCAATTTACATGACGTTACAGAGAGCATTCTGACATCAAGGCAGATGATGATGATACTGATCCACCATCAAATCTAGCCACTGTTACTAAAAGCAGAAAAATCTTACACAGCATTTGATCAAAATTTGACATAAAGTGTTATTACATAGAGGGCTTTCAAATTTATTCAGATGATGCCAGTCTTATATGGCTACTGTTATTAAAATGGACAAACCTTTAAATGAGCTATTCTTAAATATGGTTTAAATGAACTTTACCAAATTTGACAGAAAACATTGTGGCATAGAGGGCTTTTTTTCTATATATTTTTTTATTTAAAAAACCCAGTAGAATTTGACCAAATTTTCAGAAGACATTCTGGTTTAAGGGCTTTCAAATTTATGCAAATGATGGAGATTAACCATTAAATATGGGTACCATTACTAAAAATAGAAAATCCATTAAATGGCATTTTAAAAATCACTGAACAGAATTGACTGGATTTGAAAGAAGGCATTCAGGAATTAAGGGATTTTAAGTTTGTACCAGTGATACCAATCATCTATCAGATACGGCTGCTATTACTAAAAATAAAAACTTCCTTAATAATTTAAAAACTGCTTTACTGAATTTGACCAAATTTGACACAAAGTTACTTAGTTTGAAGACCCTTCAGATTTATATAAATTATGACACTCCACCATCAAGATGACCGTAATTGTTAAAATAAAAGTGTTAAACAAATTTGTCTTAAAAAAAAAAAAAAAACCATTGAGAAGAATTATTACACAGATCATGCTAATATACCATCAAACGTCGATAAGATGCATCAACTAGAATATAACTGAAATGAGTGATCTCATAACATATGCAATCAATGGCACTGAAATAAATTTCAACAGAAATCATCATACTGACCAAGATTTCTTGGAAATCTGCGCTTGCATTCGACTATTAGGCAGATGTCAGGCAGTTGAGAGATCTTGTGCCCACTTGGGCCTCTGTCTCTTATTTATTTATTTATTTGATCCCATGGCTCATGAAACCTTGAAAACTCCTTGAATTTTAGTTGAATTTAAAAAAAAAATATGAATTTACAAAATAAATTGGTTTTGTCCATTAAAATTTTTTACTTTTGTTGATAAAATCCCTTGAATTGTGCCAAAATTTTGTGAATTTATCTGAAAGAATATAGAACATTTAAGTTTAATAAAATATATTGCTATTTGAATTATTAGTATTTTTAAAAATAAAATGTATTTTACAAGATTCAAATAGGTTAAACTTTGGTAGATCTAAAGATGCATGACAACAGTAGTTATGTGCTGACGCAGTAGTACCTTTTGTCAGCAGTGTGGTTTGCTTCTACTTTTGTACATATATATAAAGTGATAAATAAAAGTAACTTATGGAGCTAGTTTTCTCTTTCAAATGTTTAGAAAGTCATTGAAAACCTACGAAAAGTCTTTGAAAACAACTCTCCAGGGTTGTACAAACCATGCATGATATCCCCCCCCCATCAAGATTTCAAAAGTTTTTCCTAATTTTTTCAGTTTTTCAGTTAAAGTGGAATTAAAACCAAATAAACATTTTTTAGGGGTTTGAATCTGTGTACTGAAGCATATCAATGTGAAAACATCAGTGAAATCTTCTAAATAATTTCATTCTGGTTGTGCAGTATGTATTGGTGCAGGTGGGCAGGGTAAACTAATTTTAATCATGCAATACTTGCCCTTTGCTATTGCATAGCTATTACTTTTTTCGTGCTGAATAAAACCTCATCTGGTTTATGTGAAAGCATCTTCCCAAAGAGTGGAGGATTCTCAATAAGGCATGGTCCATCATTATCTACAAATGCTGACATTTACTGAAAATGGGCTGAACAATGTCATAATAGAGTTTTGGGCTTCACAAAGCTGTCGAGTTCTTCTCTTTGATGATTGCAGCTAGATGTAATTGTCAAAATCATAACATGGTCAACATCGGCTAAATTCACACACAGAGAGAAAAGTTTTGTCTGCATGATCAAATTGCTGTACAGTTAGCAGCACAGGAATAAATTGTGACAAAACTTAAACATGTCTTCATGTTAATGGAAAATTCTTACTTTAAAAGAAAAGTTATTTGACTTAATGAAAGTGGGGAGACAGTTCATGAGTTCTTGCTGAAAAATTTGATGTTGGAAAGACTCAAAGAAACATCATCGTAGCCCACGAGGAGAATATTCTGCATCAGCGGGAAAATGGAGTAAATAAAAAGTGAATGATTCTAAATCCTAAGCAGTGTTTGCACCATGATTTAAATGACGTCAGTGTTCATGAATGGTTTTGCAATGCATGTGCCAACAATATTAAACTCGCATTTCTTGCTTAAGTATCCAGAACTAATAATGCATCATACATGAAATAAGTCTGTTCTTAGGACAAAATAACCTTTTAATCATTAATGTTACTTTTCAATGAAGATATTAATGCTTTGAGGTTACATGTAGCTTGCCTTAGCTACATACACATATATAGCTTTCTCACAAATATAGTCAAGGCCCCGAGTGGCCGAGTGGTCTAAAGCGCTCTCCGTTATGGATCACTGCCATCTCACCTCTGTCTGCGTGGGTTCGAGTCTAAGATTCGGCAAATGTGGATATGTGAGAAAGCTTGCTAGTAGCTTCTTGTGGGTTGGTGGTTCTTTCCGTGGATTTCCCGGTTTCTTCCTCCACCATTAATACTGGCCACCATGTATAGCCTATCATGTGCTGAAAAATGGCATTAAGCCCCACAACAACAACAACAACAGCAACAAATATAGTCTGCCTCTGGAGAGGTCACACCTCTTATAGGGCCACTTTCCCTGTGCAGGAGTGACCATATAAGATGGAGACAACTGTACATAGATGCTGATTTGCCATCGCATAATGCACCATTAGTCCTGGGTCTGTTTGGTTTATTTAGGATTAATTAGTGTAACAAAAAACACAGACCTTGATCTGCTGGCAGATATATGTCAATTCATTTAGGAGTAATCAGTGGAACAAATAACATAGACCATGTCCTATTGGCACATTATGTGGTGGCAGATCAGAGTCTGTGTTGTTTACAATTGAATCCGAATTAAAAGCAGGGATATATGGTACTTTTGTTTAGTTAGTGTCACAAAAAAGCAGGGATATATGGTACTTGTGTTTAGTTAGTGTCACAAAAAAGCAGGGATACATGGTACTTCTGTTTCATTAGTGTCACAAAAAGGCAGGGATATATGGTACTTTTGTTTCATTAGTGTCACAAAAAAAGCAGGGATTCATGGTACTTTTGTTTAGTTAGTGTCACAAAAAAGCAGGGATATATGGTACTTTTGTTTCATTAGTGTCACAAAAAAGCAGGGATTCATGGTACTTTTGTTTAGTTAGCGTCACAAAAAAGCAGGGATTCATGGTACTTTTGTTTAGTTAGTGTCACAAAAAAGCAGGGATACATGGTACTTTTGTTTAGTTAGTGTCACAAAAAAGCAGGGATATATGGTACTGTTGTTTAGTTAGTGTCACAAAAAAGCAGGGATATATGGTACTTGTGTTTAGTTAGTGTCACAAAAAAGCAGGGATACATGGTACTGTTGTTTAGTTAGTGTCACAAAAAAGCAGGGATATATGGTACTTTTGTTTAGTTAGTGTCACAAAAAAAGCAGGGATACATGGTTCTTTTGTTTAGTTAGTGTCACAAAAAAGCAGGGATACATGGTATTTTGTTTCATTAGTGTCTCAACAGTCTTCATCTTTATCTCCCCTTCCCTACTGTTATTATAAATTTAAGATAAGCAGTGCTGAAAGCTGTTAAAGTGCAATTAAAATGGTGGAAATATATTTTTCTTTTTACAGTAAAAGTTGGTGAATTAAACATGCATCAGCATTCTGCTAATCATAACTTGCCATGAAGCTGCTTACTGTTTATTTTGTTTTTCATGTCTAGGCATTATGGAACCTCATCAGCATGTGCCTCTCGTATTTTTTGAAGATAAAACAGTATTTACTAATACATCTTTCATTTTCTTAGTCCATGTAAATCTACTGCCTGTGCAATATAAGATAGGAGAAATTCCCTTCTCAGCATTCATTTGATACTTAGCATGGCAGAATTGGCCCTACATTTACCAGAAGGAACAAAATGCATACTGTCCAAGCTGTCATGTTCATTGATTCATAAATTTTAAAAATAAATCCCCAAGGCTGCTTGCTTTGAAACTAATTTAACTAAAATGCTGTAATTCTGGTAAGGCCTGCTTTTGTTAGATTTTACTTGGAGCAGCATGAACTATTGAATATGTAAACGTCTTGTTATATCTGATGTATGGCTTGTCCCAGGGGTTCAGTGTGGTTAGCCTAACTGCCTCTAAAAGTACTAATGCTGATTCTGCAGCAATCATTTGTTATTAAGTTTGTTCATGTTGTTATTTGAGAGCAGGAAAGCCTTTGTGGGGACAGACAGTTCAAACAATTTTCCTTTTTTCCTCTCAGCCTAAATCTTTTGTACCAATAAACATGGAGAAAGTTATACATGTATTAAAGTGTATTTAGCTGTTATGGAAGTAAACTGGAAAATGTACTATGGGTATTTTTCTGTGTTTTAATTTTGTTTTTGTTTTTTTGTTTTTGTAGCTTACCACTTTTAGAGGAGAGTTATTGTATACATTTGGCATTGATGTGTGTGTGTGTGTGTGTGTGTGTGCACATATGCATGTATATGTTTGTGTACCTCAACAGTAGGAATCCTTCCTATGTCTAGGCATCATTTTGGAGTGGGTTTCAAAGTACCTACCACCTTTGGGGGTAGGGGATGGCTAAGGGGTAGACTTGTACTTACATGTGCATTATTTGTATTTCTTGGTTACTGTTTCTACATTTCACTCATGACTATACATGGATAGGTTTTTGCACCATGTATACCTTCTGCTCTATCTGGAATCATGCAGCTTGGTGAAGGAATGTACAGTATCTAGATGTGTGCTACACCTGCATTACAAAAGTATGTTACTATAACCCATATTTCATGTTTCAATGACTTTGGTTAAATTTTGTTTAAGTATATTTTTCAAGCACCGTATTTGCTAGAAACATCAAACAAGATGATTGGATGCATCTCTTATGCCTGTCATTGGTCATCAGTCTGAAGTTTGACATGTTTGTCCATTATCACAATGCCAACAGAACTACTTGCCTTGAAACTTCATACACACATTCATCCCAAGGTCTTGTTGGACCTTAATAAAAATGGTGCAACTCTGACATCCATTATGGCTACCAGCAGCCATCTTGAAAATCTTCTTAACACTACTCAGAATTGGATGGTCATTTTAAAACGTTTTCATAAAAAGACTTCTTATGATGTCCAATTTGTTCTAATTGAAAATCATGCTGATCTGACATTAAGATATAGCTGCCACATTAGCCATCTTGAAAATCTTGTTCTCACTACTCTGCAGCATTGGAAAGTCTTATTGAGACAGGGTTTTACCAGAAGACTTCTTGTGATGTCTGCTTTGGTTTAGATAAAAATAGTTTTTCTCAGCCTTTCAGTATGGCCACCACAGTATCTTGTAGGACTATTTTCATGCTCATTTGAAAGTAGTTATGTTCAAAATTTGTTCCCAACTTTAACAAATTTGAACTCAGCTATTTATATGTCCTGGAGTGTCCTGATGTGCCAATAAACCCTTTGGATTAAAATTCTTAGGCACAGATATACATACATTTGAACATTTGAACACATACATCAGTTACTATGACCTGGTTACCTCAATCATGGAAATTTGCATATTGCACAATTGTTTCTTTTGGAATACATATGAAAATGAATTCAGTTTTGTTCAGACAAAATCAATAGATTTTGATTCTGTTCTCATTGTATCAAAAACAGAGATGACAGCCATTCTAGATTTTGTGAAAATATTATGCATTTTTAGTGAAAATTCCACACTTCAAATTATATTGATGAAATTCTGGAAAACTAAAACGTTTTGGGATAAAAATTTTAACAGGAGTTTTCTTTGTGGACACATTAAAGAGAATGTATACTTAGCACCTGTGTGATTGACTGTCACAGAATGGTTTTTAATGCAAACAACAGAATTATTATAACCAGATACCAGTCAGTTGCACTGTAAATGAGCAAAAACATGATGAAAAAAGATGCAGATAATTCATGTGGAAAACTAATGTTTATGGTTATTGTTTTGGCCAAAATATTGAATTTAAGTTAGTGGAATTTCAGGAGTGGATACACCATTCATCCTCATTAACCACCATAGTTACTGACTGTTCTGGTAGGAATAGACTCATAGGAAGAAGATAGTTTGTTTCTTTTAATGAGTGTGTTGTGTGTTTCGGATGGGATGCATTAATTCTGAAAAATTGACGCTAGGATTTTTTTTGAGTATCCTCATGGGATGGCATCTCAGCTGCTGTATAAAATATAGTTTTATAGTTTATACCAATTAGGAAATGACCATTCAAAACCTATGAAAATAAAATTGAAACATCTGTTATCACGCAGTTCCTTTTGGAAAGCTGATTTTTTTTTCATGTATGGTTAAATCCAAAACGCGAGATATATTTTTGTACATGTTTAAACAGGGACAATGTAGTAAAAATAGTTAAAATAATAATAATAATAATAATAATAATAATAATAATAATAATAAAAATAATAATAGTGATAATAATAATAATAATAATAATAGTGATAATAATAATAATAATAATAATAATAATAATAATAATAATAATAATAATAGTGATGATAATAATGATAATAATAATAATAGTAATAGTGATAATAATAATAATAATAATAATAATAATAGTAGTAATATCATCATCATTATCAATAGCAACATCATTTATTTTTCTTTACTCATTTTATGTTTCTCAAAAAGGCCCAAGTAATATATTGATTAACTTCATTGAATTTATTGTTTTCAAACTTGCAGTTTTATTTGCCATATTACTAAAACTGTTAATTATCGCAATTCTCCTTGTCCAAAGGCAAGTCGCTGGCTATTGTTTGCAAATAATGTTGCTGCTGAATGAAAGTAATTTGTACAAAAATTATCATACATTTTATCAGACGTGTTGTAAACTGTATGAAATTTGTATAGGGTGAATACATACATATTAGGGATGGATGGTATATAGTCCTACAATGTAAGACATATACCCTGATCAGTATGATATGGGTAGATGTCTTGCTTCCTAGCTGTGGAATGCTGAATTAAGAATGACTAGTGGAACATTTTCTTTATTGAAATTAATATAGCTAATAATGTTTGGCCAATCATGAAGTCTCATCATTGTAACTGGATGTACTTATTTAAAGATAAATGGGTCAAAGTAAGACGAGTACAACCAAAGCAGTTAGCCTCTGATATGTGCAACGGTGTCAAAACGGTTGCACACTATACAAGATGTCTTCAATGTCTTTAGTGCAGAAAATGAAGATTTTCATAAGTACATAGGAAGAAAAAGTTGGGAATTCTTTGCAGCGTAGTATGTGGCAGAAATTCAGTATACTAATAATGTCACAATGAAGCACATCTGAGCAAATCATACATAGTCTGGTTTTTAAATCTCATATTTGATTTGATTTTAGTATGTGATTAGAGGGTTGAATCCAGTCAGTGAGCTCTTCCACAAATGTGTGGAGATGATAGTCTAGGATTTTGATGATGCAGGTGTAAAAACAGCCTTAGGCCCCTTCTCCTTCCCCCCCTCCTCTCCCCCCCCCCCCCCGGGCCATAATGTGTTTCCTATTATAGTGGTTTTAAAACTAGGATAAGTAGGTCATTTTTTTAAAAGATATATTTAATGTGATTCTTTGTGGGGGGTTTTTTTTTTACCATGGGGGCAAAAAGTGCTAGGGTTTGCAATGAGAAACATCTGCAGTCGGCTGACTGGAAACATATTTTTTTTATTCAGCCATATAGCAGCAATATATTAAGAAATAGTATGAGCTGAGAGGAGTGTGATGCTGAATCATTTGTTGGAAAGATGGAGATATCTAGTACTTATATAAATTGGCTTATAATGGTAAGCTGTTAATGAAATTTCCAATTTTGTCACATTACACGTTGACCAGTGGCAATTTCCAATTTCGTCACATTACATATTGACCTGTGGCAATTTCCAATTTCGTCACAGTACACATTGACCTGTGGCAAGACAGAAAAATGCAACTCGTGTTAAACTGAATTATCTACATCTCATGGAACAACTAACATGAAGGCAACATGGCACTGACAGTGCTAATCATTCCATGCCATTATAATTGTTTTAGTGTAATTTGACTTAGACTTATCAGACACAACAACAGTTTACAGGTATGTTTGAATAGCATTAAGTGTGTATCACCAATACAGTATAGTGTATCAGATATTGCATATCATTGATATGCATCATATCAGAGTGTAATGCCAATACCAAGTTCTACCATTAATCTGTTTTCATGTGAATGAAATTCTATACATGTAGTTTTATGGACAAAAAACAAACTTCTGTGTCAGTTATTTAATTCATGGATTGTTCCTGATGGCATAAAGGGGTGCAGTATATACTTCACTTCTATGTCGACTCCTATGACAAACAACATAGACCCTGATCTGCCATTACATAATGCTTTTGCAGATCTGTGTATACTGATTACTCCTAACAAATTGCATACACCCAGATTTGCCATGGCATTATGTGATGGCAGATCTATATCTGTGCAGTTTGCATTTGGACTTTAGTAAATATATATGGTAATCTTTGTTCATTGTGTTGTTGAAATTTTAGTTTGTAGTACCACAAAACTGACTAAAAGAAGCAGGTGCCCCAAAAATAATATTGAATATACCAATGAGAAAACCCAGTCAATTACTGTAGAAATCTTCGGGGAATATTTTGTTAGTGGGAAATGTCACATATTCTGCAGAAGTCTGGAAGCTCTTTAAAACCCATTCTTTATGTTGAGAATACTAGGAATCAGTGGTGTTAAATGGTTCTTCACAATAGCGTTTGATGAACTTGCTGTCATTATGGCTCAGATTTAGTCTGTATTAAAGCTCTTGTTATTGAACTTTTTTATGAAATTGATTTCTTTTGGATTAGTTAGGATGTGGAAATGATCTAGATCAGCAGGTTGTTTGTAAGATTAATCAAGCAACCACACACACACACACACACACACACACACACACACACACACACACACACACACACAGAGTTGACACCTGTGTACCAAAATGAGAGGATAGAACCTATCCCTGGATCCCACATTATATGTTAAAATGCTCATGCATCAAAACCCAAATCCATGTGGCTACACTCATCCCCAAAAAGGTTGGAACAAGGTCGAAGGTGAGGACTTGAAGTGTACAAGAAATCACTTGCAGGTAGACATAAAATACACATCATTTTAAGTAATTACTGGAAGATAAATACATAAAATTATAATTGGAAGTTGGCACCTATTTACCAATCTGAGGGGATAGTGCTTATCCTTGGATTATATGCAAGATTCATGATTATATGAAAGAAATTTATGTATACCCTGTAATGATACCAGTATAATCTAATGAGCTTGAGAGTTATAATTCGTTCCAAGAGAAGGAATCCAACCTGAATGCCACCAGTAACTGCAACTATAGCCAAGCTCTTGCGCACCAGTGCTGCAATGAACATAATCTTCAACCAAAATTTTCTAAATGTCCCACTTTTTGACTACTTTCTCCATTCTTGGAATGAACACAGTGTATGTGTCTGTTTCAAAAATAAACAAAGTTCTTGCCTGTAGAGATGTTCTACGTGTAGTATGTCAAATTTTAAAGTATTATGTTTTTTTTTTTATTCAGACAAAGCTGGAATCATGGTATGCCTTAGAATCATATTTTTATGATAAACCCATGTCCAATCAGATTCTTTTGAAAAACTTGTTAAACTGTTTCCTAAGAAAATATTAATGTCCAGCTTAATTTTCATCAGAAATGTCAGCATATCTACTCCCCATTAAGGTCAGCATCTCAGCAAGTTGCACTTAATTGAACCTGAATCAGGATTCACTGTGGTCAAGCAAATGGCTACAAACTACTGCCAGATGCTGAATCATTGATGAGAACATATTATTTACTTTCCTTTGTATAGCTGAGTGTCTAAAGCTAACACCTGGATGAAAACACACTTGTACAGTAGGGAAAAATAATTTATTATATTTTAGGGTTTTTAAACTGCACTTTTAACATTGTCGCTACCTGGGAGTGATTAATTAATGAGATGGATAGGACATATTTGTAGTCAAGGATGAACAGTCCAGATAATATTGCCATTATGATACTGTCATTAATACTAATGGTTGAGAATTAATTTAAAATGATATATATCCTTTAGAATTTACTTTTAATTTTCAATGACCATGAATAAAATATTAGTAATTAGCCTCTTTATTCTTTACATGTATTGATATGTATCATATCATAGGTTGTGCATTGCAATACATATTAATCATCACATTGTGTCACTTAACATTGTGGGGCCCCGAGTGGCCGAGTGGTCTAAAGCGCTGACCATTACGGATCACTGCCATCTCACCTCTGTCTGCGTGAGTTCAAGTCCAGGTTCGGCTAACGTGGGTACGTGAGAAAGCCCGCCAGTAGCTTCTCGTGGGTCGGTGATTCTTCCCGGGATTTTCCAGGGTTCTTCCTCCACCATTAATACTGGCCGCCATGTATAGCCTATCTTGTGCTGAAAAATGGCGTTAAACCTTATAACAACAACAACAACAACATCACTTAACATTGTTAATACTTTATCAGAGCTATTATTATCACGGTACAATTCTAATATTACTAGTGTGCACTGGTTTCATTGATAGGATCCAAACAGTGCCAATGCAGTGTATTTTTACAGCATGATGCTAAGACGTCTAATAACTACCAACTGCTTATATCTAAAATTTCCATCATATTGAAAAAAAATAAAATGTTTTCATTTGTTTTATGTAAAATTCTGGACAGGTATGCTTGTCCAATAAGATGATAGTTTTTCTTTTAGATTCCTGAATACATGATTTTCCAGTTTTTGCCAATGTCTCTTTTATCTGTAGAAAATGAACATTTATGAAATATATAGATTCAGATTATTATAATAATAATTTGTCTGACATTCAGATATTTCAAAGATTGTTAAGAATTCTGCAGATTAGATTTGAATTTGACTTTACAAAATCAGAGATCCCGGTAGGTCTGACTGCTCAATGTCAGACAGCATTCCTAATTGTGTGCAGCATGTTTATGTGCAAGTTAATTGATAGAAAGTGTTTAAATTAGAATTTATCTTTGGAGATCAGACATTGGTAACCTTTCAGAACTGCTGTGCCAGGTATACTCTGTTGTAGATTTGCTGCATGCCAAGTCATATTCATCCCTTTCATTGAATTATCATTTTTAGTACATACAATACAAATCTACAACTCATACTACGTGCATTTCCAAGGAGTCTGGTGTCATAGGTTGTTGCCAACATCTGTTATAGATGTTAATGAAGATGTTAATGAGGATGTTAATGAAGTTTAATCTTGATGTAAAGGACGCCCAAGACCCATACTGTCTTCTCTGGTCAAGCAGCCTTTATATACAGGCTAAAATTATAAAAAAATAAGAAAATGGTTCATAAAATGTCTTTTCTGGGCTGGTGTATGGTATATGCAGGTGAAACAAGGCAAGTGTGTCTCACATCCTTGTGTCAAGATGGGATTTATGTTTCATATGTGTCAATTGACTTCAAAGTTTGGTACCTTAAAATTGACAATTTAGCTAACTTTTCTTTATTTTAAATTGTATGGCAACACATATTATTATCAACATGTTGTGAATAATTTTCTAAAGAGTTTTTTCAGTCGCAGTCAGCAAGACATGGCATCTTGCATGGTGTGCTCTCAACAGCCCAGATGTTATTGTATTGTCACCACAGAGGACAGTTTATTTTTGTGGAGAAATTTCATAAAAGTAATCAAATTCCACTGTATTTTGTGTTTATCTGGTTTGGTCTCATCTTATGATCAACAGAAGTTGAAGTTTGCTTGGTTATTTTACTTCATGACAGTATTGGTGATATTTTAGTGTTAAGATCTACAGAATACATTAGTGTCCATTGATATTGGGAATTGTTATTACTGCAAGCAATAAACCCTGCTAATTATAAAGTCTGGACACATGTTTTATCACTAATTGGAAACACTATTGACATAGCTTACTTGATTGATGAGTTTTCCATTTCTGTGCTCTTAGAGGACTACCATGTACTTTTAAGTAAAAAATACATTTACATGTGCAAAAGAATGGACAATGGGGTTTTTGCTTTTGAAGACACTGGTTTTAAACAGATGGAAAATGTTAATTTTGTGGTTGAAGAAAAGCATTTTTTATTTTACACATAAATATGTTTGATTTGTTTTGTTTAGAAAATTAACAGAACAGTTTTTAAAGAGTATGAATTCTGCCAGCTGCCAGCTTTTAACAAAAGCACTGGAAAAGAGGCTACAATGTATTAGGTGGAGAATGTCTGTTGAGAAAAGAATTCTGTGACATTATACCATCTGAAGTTTTGAAATGTGAATGTATGAGGTCTTGTGTTCAAAGTTAGTGATGTGGTCAGGTTAAAAATAGAACAGTACATTTGGTACAGTTTTAAATACCTTGAGTAAAATGAGATAAAGTGTTTGATCTTAAAAGCAAAACCAAATGATTTAATATTCAAACCTATCATTGTTCAAGGATATGACTTCACAAAAAAAAAAGAAGACCTCGTTTTAATGACTCCAATCTCATCAGACTGTAGTGTACCTGTTCTTAACCATTATCTCATTCTGCAGACTGGATGTATAATTCCGTTCCAGTGATACTCAAACCAGCCAGAGTATTAGGTTTCAGCAATGTCTGTTCTGCTGATGTTTAACTGCATTTTAATTATTACACCTAATTAAGACCAGTTTGAGTTCTAATCAGATAATTAAAGTTGTACATATCACATGTAGCTCAATTGCTTTGATCCCCTGGGTGACTTCATGCAGCATGTAAACTAGACACAATTACAGCAGCTGTTACAACAGGAGTCGGAACTGAATTTTGCCTCAGGGATGAAGTCTTGCTAACAGGTTGCAGCTTTTCCCTTGCCATTTCAATCATGAAAAATTGTTGGTAGAAGGGGATAATGCATGGTGGATCTGTGCTGAACTGACAAAATACTGACCAAACGGATATTGATTGACAGAAAATATTGATGAAACAGATATTGATTGTCAGAAAACATTGATGAAACTAATATTTTGATGAAACATTTTGACTGACAGAAATGGCACCAATTGGTTGTGGTTATTAATCAACAGCAAGATAATATTTCCATATTATTTATTGCAGCACATGCACCATCAATAATTAGCAATCAGCATATATATTTGCAAATCCATCTGCAAACTGCACAGACCCAGATTTGACATCACATAATGGATCAGCCAATCTGGGTCTGTGCAGTTTGTTACGGGGTAATACATACAACAAAAAGCTTAGACTCAGATCTGCTGTTGCATTATTTGATGGCAGATTAGCGTCTATGTTGTTTTCAGATTTAAGCTGGTTTATGCTAAATTAATCCTTTGTTTAAAACTTGTTAAATATGGATATATCACCTGTTGGTATCAGATTGGAGAAAATGGATGGTATTGATGAGAAAGTTTCATTGATACAAAATTTGTAAAAATTCATGCTAAAACTGTCAAAATAGGTTCTCTGGAAGGAAATCATGGTGTGGTGGGGCTAGTTTTACATGAAAATGGTTCAGTGCCCTGTTAGGCCATGCATGGAAAGGTAAAGCTAGAAGGCAAGAATGTATTTAACAGAAATAAACATGTATAATGGCATTTTAGCATGTCTAGCATCCTTCACTGGAATATGCTTCCATGTTTTTTCTCGGCTCTGGTCATTTCATGTAGGTAATTTATGGGTTTGTTCTTTTCTCACAACCATAACGCTTGTTAAATGATTAACACCAGTACAATAGATATGCTTCTAAATCTCTCAATTGTTGGTTTTAAAAAATCTTTCAGTTTAGTAATTTTGCAGACAAAATAAAAAGAAAACATTGCCAAGTTTCCAGTAAAATTACATTTCATCCAGTTATAGGAAATGTTAAAATGTGCAAAGTATGGAAATAGGAGGAAGAAAGAAATGAACGAGGAATGCATACAATAAAGCATTAGCCATGTAGAATAATTTGTATTGTAGAGCAATCACCTGTTGAATATGACTCCCTTTATTTATGCAAGATACAGAATCGCTAGCATCCTTCACTGGAATATGCTTCCATGTTTTTTCTCGGCTCTGGTCATTTCATGTAGGTAATTTATGGGTTTGTTCTTTCTCACAACCATAACGCTTGTTAAATACAAACCATTGTTTGACTAGTAAAAAGGAATAAAGTTATCATACTTAATATTTTTTTAAAGAGGCTCTTATAAAGAGAAAGATTGTTTTATTATTTTGGAAGAAAATACACGATAAATTACTCCAGGAAAGCATGAAGTTCCAACTGTCTGCCTTCAGCTGTTGGTTAGAACACAATTTGAATGTTTAACAAAATCTCCTAGCAGACAGTGTTTGAATTGAATATGCAAAGATACCAATATGGTTACATTTGTCTGACCCATGGTGAGTATGGCTAGACACTTTCTGTTTAAATTTTGGAGAACTGAACGTAATTATTTTCAAATATTTACAACAAAACCAGAATCCGGCATGAAAAACAATACTGTTTGCATTGTGTAATAAGGTAAACAGTCTGCTCGTGAAATGTTGTCCCTAAAAATCGTTCATTGATACTCACACCACAAAACTGTACGTGTTGCCATGAATATTTCTGATTTTACAGTAGGCAGTTTTCACTATGTAGCAGTAACATGTGCAGATTTTAACTTTTCTAAATTTACTGTTATTAAGTCTTCATCTCAAGGTTCTCTTTCAGTATAAATCTGTTTTATAATTAGTTGAAGAAAAAAAATTGGAAAAAATGAAAAGAAACAGAAAAAATGACAGGTTAATGAGTATACATGGCTGATTTATGCACTTGTACTGTGTAAATATTAACTGGGAGACAGTCGAAGTGGACTTAAAGTTACTAGTTTCATTGGAGCAGGATCAATGGAGATTTGCGGAGACTATTCTACCCACTAATTAGCATAGCCATTAATTTCAAGTTAACATTTTTCTCTTGAAAAAAATAATGGCGATTGACAGAATAAATGTTTTTTCTTGAAAATAAGATTAAAATGTTGAGGGTAGTAGAGATCTGAAATTTTACATGTGTTTAGCCTAGGTGACTCACATGGCTGGACAACTCTTGTCTGACTACCAAATATACCTGTAAAAAAAATGCAAATTAAGTAAATATTTATACAAGCAGTGTGATCAGATTGATCAGTGTCCATTGCAATGGTTATTATAATATATTTTGAGAATAAAATATAACTTTGAGAAAAATATAACAGAGAAGTGTTGTAACTGACAAAAGAGAGTTGCCTAAAACATTGTAAAAATGTCATAACTGTGAAAAATTGCCTTTTAGCTTCCTGTGTTTAAAAACAATAGATGTACTTAATATAGTTGCTTGACACATACCACACTCGACCAGGAGATCAATTATATGTTTGATCAATCATGAATTATTTAGGAGACAATGGCACTGATGCTTGATTAAGTACACTATACTAATCAATAACACTGTAAATTACAATATGGGAATTTGTGTCATTATGTACACACTAAATTGAATAATATGGCTTTTTGGAATCTGTACAAATTACATTATGGGAAGTTGTGTCATTATGTACACATTAAATTGGATAATATGCCTGTATATAATCTGTACAAATTACAGTGTGAGAAGTTGTGTCTTTATTGTTATGACTCTGTGGTCTTAAACAAAGTAACAGAAGAAGCAAAACCAACATGTTTAGTAAAATTCAACAAATAATTTATTTCCCAAGAATACAAAGTGAAAAATTAATAGGAACTTATAGTATTTTGAATTAAATTCCAAATAATTCTAAAAGTTCTGTCACAAATGCAAGAGTATAGAATGTTCCAAATGAATTCCAATCCTGTTCCAAATGAATTCCGATCTTGAATATATGCTGATGTACCAATAATTGTGAATGTGCCAGTGTACCAATAGTCATGATGTATCACAATGACATAATACATAATGTCTTGGAATGAGTCCTCAATAATCCCAAAAGGATTGTTTTAGGCCAAAAATTGACGAGCACTTGAATAATATTCAATCATATAATAGTTAAATTATTTTTTTTTTTATGAATTCATTATTTTCGTTAATGTATGTGCTAAATGAATTACGAATATGGCCAGTGTAATGAAGAGGTACTGCCTAGATGCCATGATATCTGCCATTATTACCTTTCTGCCCATTGATTGGTTCACTTTTGGTTTGAGACTGATATTATTTAGAATATAAAACAAGCCCAGCAGTGAATATTTTCACTAAGATATATTTTAAAATGCTATTCCCAAGCATTGTAATTAAAGACATATTGGTGTTTACATACTGATGTTTTAAGTTTTGAAGTACAAGTTGGTATGTTTTTTCACCATGAAATGATGACAAATAATAATTTGTGGAAATCCAGCAGTGATAATAAATGCTAACTTGCAGTGGAAATGATTAGGTTATTTTGAAGCTCCTTAAGCAATGCAAGAATATAATTCTGCCTTACAGTTTATGTAGTTTTTTTCCTGGGCAGCAAGACTTTGATGTGATTAACATTATAGGGAGGGCACAGGTAAGAGAGTTAGCTTTTTATATGGGAAGCAAAGGGTCAAATAAATATACCAATACACTATCCTCAATCATGGACAAAGTTTAAGCACACAAAATAAATATACCTAACATTATGTATACACTAAACAGAAAAATATGGATGTATATAATTTGTAAAAAATTACAGTATGGGAAGTTGTGTCATTCAGGGTTCCCACGCTATCGGGAAAAAGTCGGGAGAAATGATATTTTTTTTCCTGACCGTGAAAAGTCCTTAAATTTCGCAAATATTGATGAAAGTCTGGAAAAATCCGGGAATTTTCTGCCACCACTTGACGCCCGAAACAATCACATAATCGAGTCATAACTGATCGTAAGTTAAATTTACTGAGTTCTAACCAGAATATTCAGAGGGTGCAGTATGGATCATTTGGGTGCTTGCAGTAAACGTGTTCAGAGTCAATCCAAATGCTCAGTGGATTAGATTCGTCTAGTAGACTTTTATTTTCAAAGTCAGCTGCTCGATATCCATATCTTTCCTTACATGGAAAGTATGAAAACGAATCTAGCATCACAAAAGGCCAACATGGTGGTGGCAAAGCGTAGCTGCTTACCGGATTGCCTAGCAAACTTCAAAAGTTGTTTGATCAAGTGATACATGCATGAAATCGATATGAAAATTACTTATTTTCTCAGAAATTATGAGTATTAAAACTGTTAGGTTTTTAATCTGCTGAAAGACAAGATAAAAGTACAGCAGTGATGAAATGTGACCTGGTACTTGCCACAGCGGCTCATATCATTGCTTACAATTTACCTGTCATACATGTACTATATAATAACTACAAGGGTGTAGTTATTATATAGTACATGTATGACAGGTAAATTGTAAGCAACAATATGTTGTTCCCACTTAGCAACATAATGCAGGTCAGCAAAATAAAGTTAGAATTTTTATTCTGTACATTGAAATGACTTTACATGCCAATTTATAGGAATAATCAAACTTGTTTCATGTGATACATTTTGTGGTTTTATACATGATCATCTTTTCTGACTTAGATCTTTTGGAGAGTCTTGAAAGAGAAACATCTTTAAATTTAGAAAATGCATATTTGATAATCTAAATGTTCTTTAATTCCATTCAGTAATGGTCATATGTGAACCTTGAAAAAATTAATTTCATCCTGGAAAAACACTGGAAATTTATCTTTAGAAAAGCATGGGAACTATGGTCATTATGTACACAAAATAGAATACAATGCATGTATGACTATTAACTGTACATATTACAATGTGAGAAGTTGTGCCATTATGTACATGCTAAATTGAATAATATGACTATAATTTTGTACAAATAATAATGTCAAGTTATGTCATTATGTGTGTATTGTAGCTTTGTGTAATGTACAGGCAAAATGGGATGTTAACAGGAAGATCAAACATACCTTTAGGCTACATATATAATTGTTACCCTATGCTGAATCAAATTCCAATTTATAATTTTCTGTCGATAAACATTGCTCTTCTGAGATAGGGGACTTCACAGAAGACATCCTGATATCATATATCTCTGTCTTGAGTGTTTTTGATTTAGAAATCTGTGCTTCCTATGTTAAATTAACCATTAATTGATTTATCAATAATGAATTGTCTAGAAGTTGATTTGTTTACATTTAAATATTACCACATCTATGATCACACTCACTTTTAACCTCTATAACAATATATAAATCTGAAATATTTGTGCTTTAGGTGTAGAGGCCAGGCAAATATTATACAAATTTAAGCTTAAAATCAGTTTCCTTTACAACTATATACAAGTTACTGTTGCTAATTAGAGGCA
This sequence comes from Megalonaias nervosa, assembly GCA_016617855.1. Classification (NCBI taxonomy): domain Eukaryota; kingdom Metazoa; phylum Mollusca; class Bivalvia; order Unionida; family Unionidae; genus Megalonaias; species Megalonaias nervosa. The sequence continues at coordinate 21,825 of JAECUM010025872.1, read as the reverse complement.
CTTATCTACCATCTTGTCTGTAATATCATCATCATCAGTTTAAACATCTGAAGCTAACTGCAGTAAATGGTCCTTTACATTCCCTGCCTGTTGTTTCTGTGCTACAAAGGCAAGAGCTTGAACTGCAAATAGCAAAGATCATGATCTATAATGCATCTGCAGATCTGGGTCTATGTTGTTTGTTCTACTGATTACTTCTAACAAACTGCACAGACCCAGATCTGCCAGGGCATTATGCACTGGCATATCTGTGCAGATTGCAGTTGGACTTGTCTTATAAGTGAATATAGATGGTAGGTGGCATATGACATTACCACAACTGCTACAGTATTGTAAGGGGACTTCACTAACATATTTAGATACAAATCACATCTTAGGTCCACATTTACAATCAGAACATTCTGATTTAATGTGAGATCATCTGGATACATGAATGTAACATTGTTATGGTAGAATACCATGACTCTTCTGGAGTGTACAAAAGGTGTAAGAGAGAATAAATATTATATCATCATGTAGGATGGAAAATTTACACTTCCACAGACAGGACAAAGTTTTTATGTTTTCATTATTACAGTAACAAATTTGGCAAGATTTTGGAGAATTTTTCAATTATTGGTGGCAAATAAGGTCTGTAACTTTCAAAAAGATGGGTTGCGTTAATGGTTTTAGAAATATACCACTTTCTTTGTGAAATATGGGACAAATGAACAAATGGTATTATTCCCTGATGTCATTTCTGTCACAATGATTACACTTTTGTTCCTCAAATGGTGTATTGTCCCAATGACCAGTTTCAGTGGGGAGTCTGTGATTGGAAGTCCTGAACTTTATCATTGGTAAATACTGATTCCTAGGTAACAGTAATAAGAAGTTTTCCTATTCAGGTCTTTTTTTAAACAATGGAAAAATTTCCTTTTGGACGGTGTGTGTGTGTGTGTTTGTGTGTGTGATTTGGATTTTTAATGTAGCTTTAAAACATTTTCAGTCATATCACTTAGATGTCTGTAGTGTGGCAGTTTATGTCTAGCACTGGGGCATTATGCTGCAGACATGTAGCATGATGTCCCACCCAGGCACATTATCCTGACACCATGCTAACCAGCCCTAACACTAACCTCTTAATGCTGAGTGCCTAGTAAGGCAGCTGTTAGTACCGTTTTATAATCCTTTGGTATGACTCGGCTAGGGTTCAAACCCGTGACCTCCCACATCAGAGGCTGATGCTCTAACCACTAGGCCACTGGAGCAGTTCCCCTTGGATGGTAAGGTTACTGATGATTGCAATTCCTGTATATAAGGGTCTTTTAAAGTTTCTGTGATCATGCGTTGTGTTCGTTTTGGATCATTAATTCATTCATAATATATAATATAGGAAGTCCTGTCTCACAACAGTTATCAAAGTGTTCCTTATGCTATTCATTAATTTATAAATATTAGTGTTAGCACTGACCTCGCAAAAAAGTATTTGATAAAGGAGTCTAGAGAGTTTAGCCCAACTTACTGTTGATTATAGATACCCAAAATCATATCATTCATTATATGATGATTATATCAGTAGGTTTCTTTCCTAGTTCGGAATAAAGCATATAAGTCGGAGTACTTTTCCTTATTACGATGTTTCTTGAAAATTTGATCTGCAAATTTTCCATAATTGTGGTACAGTAAAATCGGTCATGAGCGACCTCTGCTATGAGTGACCACCTGTCATTTCCGACCACAATCGTAATGCACGGATCGATTTTATTATATAATCACTCTTATGAGCGACCACCTGCTGAAGGCGACCAGTGACTGCGATGTTTTGGCAAAATATTCATTTCGACATTGCTGTGAACGACCGCATCGAAAAAAACGAGGATAAACTCCACCCACCTTTATATAATCCTTGTAAGAACGACCCCTCATACCGTTCTAAATTAAAAAAAATTTTTTTTTTACAAATAGGCTGGCTACTGATGTGTAAATTTTGTAGCTCTGCTTTTAGTGTTTTATAGTTTCTGTCGTAAAGCAGACTAAAGTATATGTAGATTATTTCCTAGTCTAGTTCCCTGCTTCATATGCTCCCTGAGCTGTTCTCCGCTATTCATATAGGGGTGAGCAACGCAGGGGCATACACAGCAGGGAACCAGACTAATTATTTCCGCACTTAGCCTGCTTCCCAGTCGTAATCGTAGGACCCAACATCCATGTGAATGACCGTATCACGAGAACATACGGACACAACTGACCTATATGTAATCAGTTGTTACAACGACCGCTTGATTAGTAACGATTGTTCTGATCAAAAACAAGCATACAAGGAATATTAAAAAAAAAGGATTGTTGCTACGGATGATGGATGCTACAGTCCGTAAACCATGCTAATGAACATGTCACGAATTGCAGTTGTGGTGACAAAGTTGACATAGTGGTCGCGTATATTGTTTGTCTTTAGAGTTAATCCGTATTGCCGGGGTGAATAAGGTCATTGTCTATTAAACCAGCAAGAGAGAATCGTTTGTGGGATTCGATTGATAGTGTTCAAGACTTGTGATGTTTGTTGTTTCCCCCCCCCCCCATGTTAAGTGATCACAGCCCTATCACAAAGCTGTCGTCTATTCAAGTTGGTGCGACCGGGTTACACACTTAGCTTATAGAGTTAATCCTATATGTCATCTTTGAATGAAGCTGTTGACTTTTATCTCTGAGTAAATAGTTCTGTTTCTGGATGAGATAATTGTTTCTTTTTATTTCATTAATTGTTAGATATGCAATGCATATGTATAGATTTTTCATATTTTCCCACAGTCCAGTCAAAACCGTCTTTACGTTCGATATTACAACTGGGCACTAATAATTTTAACACCTATTCAAAACACATTTCTGTTATGTTGGAATGATTTTTTTGCAGTACCAAAAATGACAATGTCATTGGTGTACAGCTATAAAAATTTGAAGGAAAAAAGACATAATGATCAGAAAAATGTAACTGCACACTAGTGCACTCATTTTCTAACATATTTTTCTAAGTCATTTAGAAACATAATCAATAAAATTGGCAAAAGAGTTTCATTCTCTGTTTAGTGCCTAGTATATGCACTAAATAGAAAAATATGGCTATATATAATCTGTACAAATTCTAAGATGGGATATTGTGTCATTATGATATGGCTGTATATAATCTGTACAAATTCTAAGATGGGATGTTGTTATGAATAGAATAATATAGCTGTATATAATCTGTACAAATTCTAATAATGGGATGTTGTGTCATTATGAATAGAACAATATGGCTGTATATAATCTGTACAAAATATAATATGGGACACTGTTATTATGAATAGAACAACATGGCTGTATATAATCTGTACAAAATATAATATGGGATGTTGTGTTATTATGAATAGAATAATATGGCTGTATATAATCTGTACAAAATATAGTATGGGACGTTGTGTCATTAGAATAGAATAATATGGCTGTAAATAATCTCTACAAATTAAAATATGGGAATTTTGTCCTTAAGTACACACATATGGCTGCATTGAGTCTAATCTGTACTCATATGGATTCAGATCCTATAAGTTTTGACATGACATTGCAGTTATGCATTTAATCATTTGTCAGGAAAGATATCAATAAAGTGAATTAGGCATATACATTATAAAAGAATCTTTACTAAAGCCCTTGTAATGAAGACATTATGGAAAAGATAGTAATATGTTTTACAACTAAGAACAGTTTGTAATTGGTATTGCAGACAAAGATGTTAAGAAGGAAGTTTGTCACCTCTTAGCTTAGGTTACCACAGTACAGTGCTATCCCCCTTACCTATTATCACAATACAGTGATAATCACCCCACCCTCACCCCACCTATTATCACAATACAGTACTATCCCCATCACCTGTTATCATAATAACGTGTTTTCCTTCACCCACCCCCACTTATAACAATAGTGTTACCCCCCCCCACCTCAGTACCACAATATAATTCTATCCCCCACCCATTATCACAAACCAATGCTTTCCCCAAGTCTGTTATCACAATACAGTGCTATCTTTCCCAGTCCATTACCACAATAAAGTGCTATCCTCCCCAACCTTACCACAATACAGTGCTATCCTCCCCAACCCTTAATACAATACAGCGCTATCCTCCCCAACCCTTACCACAATAGAGTGCTATCCTCCCTAACCCTTACCACAATACAGTGCTATCCTCGCCAGTCCAGTACCACAATACAGTGCTATCCTTCCCAACCCTTACCACAATACAGTGCTATCCCCTTACCACAATAGAGTGCTATCCTCCCCAGTCCATTACCACAATACAGTGCTATCCTCCCCAGTCCATTACCACAATATAGTGCTATCCTTCCCATTCCATTACCACAACACAGTGCTATCCTCCCCAGTCCATTACCACAATATAGTGCTATCCTCCCCATTCCATTACCACAACACAGTGCTATCCTCCCCAGTCCATTACCACAATACAGTGCTATACCCTCACCCATTACATCAGTAATGCTATCCCCCCCCCCAGTTATTACCACAATAGGTCAGATATATTCAATAGACAGATTTTTTTCATTTTTTTTGTTTAGAAACACATTATCAGTTACAGTATGCTGAGGAAATGGCAGCTAAATGCCTCTTTAAAGAATACACCATGGCATCTGACCTGGGCAAATATCAAACCTTTGACTCTTTGATTATGCGTCCAATACTCTACTGACTGATCTACTATGGCTCCCGTTTAAACTTGACTTGTGGCATTGTTTAATTTCATGTGATTGCCTTTTTAAAATTTTTTAATGAATCCAGCAATACTGCCAAGTAAAGTTAGGATTTCTGATCATTTTCCATCAAAGGAGTCAGTTTCATGAAGAATTTCTTTTGATACACTGATTAATGTTAGGAATCGTGGATGTCTTCCAATAATGATGTGATTAGAGAAATGCGATTTAGAAGCTTATATGACACACACAGCCATTTAAATGAACAATAATGCATGGGAGAACATAAATTGGGAGTTTCTCAGTGATTTTTTTTTGCTTAAATCTCGAATTCCATCAGGATAGTATGGTATCAGAGGAATAGTGTTGACATTTTGGCAGCGAGCCATTTGTGACTGCCATCCTTGAATAATGCTCCCTGTGCTGAATTGATGTGAAAAGAGAATAAAGTGCAGTGAAGAAGCTATAGTAATGATACAGAAAACTTGAGTGAAGTGCAGGAAAAAAAAAAAGCAAAAATAAAAGAGCTTTTCAGTTCATTGATAACCAGAGAAACTGAAAGTGGAATGTGTGCTTTTTCCTAGCTTTAATTTAGATGTTCATTGTAGCAACTTTGTATCAGTTGAGAAGTTGACAACTTGTACTCGTCATGGCTTTTAGCAATTTTTATCTCATTTGACCATAAAGCCATGTGAGCTTATGATATGGCCCTTTATTGTGCATCTTCTGTTTAGAGTTGTTGATTACATCTTTTTATATAAAAAAACCAGGTCAACAGAATTTGATAGCATCCTGGCATGATGTTCTTTCAAATTTCTTCAAATGATTCCAATCTGACATCAAATATGGCCACCAATATAAAAAAGATATGGAAGGAAAAATAATGTCAACTGAATTCTCAACAACTGAACATGATTTGACAAAATTTTGTAAGTTAGAATTCTGGCATGAAGCTCTTTCAGATATTAAAATTATACCAGTCTGCTATCTAATATGGCAGCAGTTAGAAAAAAAAAGAACAACATATACTGGTAAACAACAGTTCCTCAGAAACATTCAACACGATTTGACCAAATTTGATGAAACCATCCTGACATAAAGCTCTTTCAAATTGTTCAGATGTTTTGCCACTAAGTATGGCCACCATTACTACAAATGGAAACATTTCATTTACTTCTCAAAACCACTCAGCATGATTTGACCAAAAGATAGGTTCCCTTAAGCCTCTGAATGACTTTAAAATCCAGTAAAAATACAATTTCTTGGACAGACTGACCCATATTCTAAAATGTAATGATGTAATGTGATGTAATTGTAGCAGAATGCTGAAAAATGCAATTTTAGCCAGAAATACATACTTTTCAATGACGTCTAACATGTAGCACATGCATTGCCCATCATGATATTTTGTCAAGTGGCAGCAAGGGCTAATCATGACACAATGTGAAAGAACTAAGTTGGGCCATAAATGCACTGGCATTAAAAATAAAGATATTTCTTCTTCATAGCTCTTGAGAAAATCATCCATGGCTAACAGAACAAATAGGAAGTTATAAACTTTTAAAGCAAACTGTGAAAATGTTATGAGTAATTGATCATTCTTAAGTTAAGAAATATTAATAAATTAGGTCTACATGTTTTATTCATACACTATGTTGGCAGAGACTTATGAAGTTTGAATCAAGCGATTGAGAATAATTTCAGTTAATTGATGTGAAAAGATCAGTTCTGTTGAAAAGTAAATAAATAAACATTCAAGTTTAAATTTTTTCTATTCCCTTAACTGGAAATGCAGATTTTATGACAGAAATGGATCAGATAAGCTTTGACTTAATGCTCCTGTAGGACACACGATACTAATGGTATGGAAAAATGGGGACCAGCCTGGAAATGGGTGAACATCAAATAGAGAATATATGAGTTTGGCTGGCCAGGATTGGTTAATAATATAAGTTATGTTTTAGGAAAAAGAATCTTTTGAGAGCTTATCCTAGTTGTAAGTGAAAAAAATAGAGACATTGTTTTATTGATGGAATTCCAGTCCTTTAACAGTCTTGAGTTTGGAACACTCATTCCTAAAATTAGCACCGGACTCTTTGGTGCGGAATTGAAAGCACATGTTTCAAATACATGCAGGTCCAGAAAATGCTGCGGCTCATATCCTTTCCTATATACTGATAAATATAGGTTTGATCATGGGCACTCAGAAATTTTAAGTTATTGAATTTTTAATATCATGGTTTGCATAGGTTTACTATGGGAACTGAATTAGTACTGTGAGTCCTGTAGTGATAGTACACTTGATATCTATGTGAGATATACACAGAACCAGCATGAGGCAATAAAGTGCCCTGTGCAAAACAGAAATTCCCCCTCCACAATTTGTATTCAAACAGAAACTTGTAACAACAGTGAATTTATCACACACAAAAAAAATTTGTATGAAGAAAAAACAAAGGTCTTAGCTCTCTTGACTGGTTTTTGTGCCCCTCCAATTTGGCACCCAACTGGAAATGGCTTCTGTGCAGGTACACTGCTCACACATAGCTTTCACCAGCTCTGGGTATATTAATAATGACTTTATTTTAGAGAAGGTAAAACTGGGTTACAGAACTAATCTATCTTGGGGCCTTCATACATTTAAATACTCCTTGTAAACTTTTTAAAAATCAAAATGATGTGAATTTGTTGAATTGTCAACTTGTTGGAAATAAATGAATAATTCTTGTAGAGAATTTAAAGACATAGAACTATAGAGGTAGTTATACTGAGACTACCTACAGTAGATATGGGTCTAGTGAGAGAGATGTACGATATATATTTGACTGAAGCACACTGAATGGATGACTGTTAGATACAACAGAGTAAAAGTTGTATACCACTCAAACTGAGTATTGCCTGAATTGGACTCGTTTATTCTAGAAAGACATAACCCTTGAAAACCAAAAACATGACTTCTTCTTTTTAGGACTTAGTTAAACAAATATGTATATATACTCTAAGAAGTTCGTATTTGAGCTGGAGGTGTAAACATTGCCCCCCTCCCATTCACCTCTAAACGCGTTTTGGCTTATATCCGTAAAACTTAATAGCTGAAAATTACATGGCCCCCCCCCCCATTAATATTGCAAGTGCCCCTGGTCGTAATGGTAACAGTTAGCGTTTTTCATGCTTGAGTACTAGGTTGAAAATGCCAGCTGACAGTATATTTTTTATTGGAGAAAAAAATTAAAAATATACTTACACATGTGTAATTATATTAATAAAGAGTGTGGTGAAAGTAATATACATAAAATACAAACAGGCAATACTCAGTATAAAATTAAAATATATCATACCCCACCCCACCAAGTTAAAATAAGATGTGGTATGGATATGAAAGTCCATACAGATAAATATCTGTAACAGTAGGAGTATGTTACGCATGTACTGATCACTTAGAAAAATGAAGGCATTGTTTTGAATGACTATGATAGCACTGTACAACTGCTACTTGAGTATTAATGCAAGATACCAGGGGGTGGGAGGAGGCATTTGAATGGAAGAGGCAACTAAAAGTTGGAATATTACATCAATAGAACCTTGGTACTGTGTTTCTGATGTGTCCATCAATGGTCTTTTTAAAGAAATTAATTTGTTCGGCATCATCAGGTTTCCATTGTTCCAAAACAAATGAATGGAATCTGAACTAGTTGCACCCTCTTCCAGTCAGATCAAGTGTTTGTCTGATAGTCTCTTTAATTCTTTTACTTGATTGAACGTTAGAATACTACAGAACTGTTGGAAAGTCCACCCATGAATCTGTCAAATTATTGATTGGACAACTTTAATATTTGTCCAAACATCCGCACCCCTTCCCCTCCACCCTTTCGTATAAATTCAATTCTTTAACCAAGAACAAAAAAATCTAAATGATAAATAAACAAGAATTGTCAGTATCTGATTCAGCAGGCCTTTTAATAAATGAGAAAACCATATTGAAGAAACTGTATGAATAATATAAATACTAAGACATAGTATCATTATTTATAAATAAACTTATGAACTTTATCATGTATACATTGTAGTACACAAACAGAACATGTCGCTCATAACATTAATACACATCATTGGTTGTTTCTGCTGTACATGAAGTTATATCATTTACATTAAAATACAGCAAAAACTAATACTGATGTCAGATATGATGTAGGACCAATTTTAGTCAAAACTGAACCTAATCCTTTGTCAGGAATTACCTAGGCATGAAGCTGTTTCCAGATTTGTTCAAATGATGCTGAACCACCTACAAATGATGGCTGTCATTATTAAAATTAGAAAACTCCTCAATGGAACTTGTCCAGAATTTTTCAGAAAGCATTCTTGCATGGGTTTCAATTTTATACAGATATTACGATATGCAGTCTAATATAGCAGTCCTTACCAAAAACAGATAAACTTAGAAATGACTGCTTAAAAACAGCTCAACAGAATTTGACCATATTGACAGAAAGCATCCTGGCATAGACAGCTTTCAGCAATCCAGGTGCACTGTATCATGGCTACTTGAGCCTCTTATTAAGAAAAAAATCAGTCTGCAGAAGATTTCTAGATAAGAATGTAATAAATTGGTTATTTACCCCCTGGTATGGAACAAACTTCATATTTGAAATTTGATGTGGATATCTAGTCAATACTGCAAAACATAATGATGAAGTTTTAGCCATCAGGATGTTAATCATGCTTTATTCAGTGCTTCAAACAGCTTAGTGACTAAGACTAGTTCAGGGTGTGTTTGATTGTATGGTACTCTTTGAATGAGAGCTCTTAAGTGATCAAGTACAATCATTTGAAACATGCACATGAACATGTGTGACTGAAACAAAAGCATGGTTTATACAGATCAAATGCACCATCATGGGCTGCTTGCAATGGGAGTAGTAAGCTGACACCTTCATGCTTACAATTGAATTGTTTTGTATGCATGTTTTCATGCATTAAAATATTTATTCTTTTGTTATAGTTATCTGCATGAAATATGCAGATACACCATGTGTCTAGTCTGTCACAGTAACAATAAAACAAGTATTTTGAGACAACTTTTCTGATCACTCCCCAATATCACAAACAGGTGATCTAATCAAAGAAATTAATCAGTATAAAAACCCAGTCTGTCAAGATGTGTTGTCTCCATTGGTGGTCATTTTTCTAGTCATGATCAAATGTTTATCTGACCTTTGCAGGCAATACAGTTAAAGTATTAAATAAATGCATTACTAATTTCAGGAAATGATGTACTGTATATACTCACTTATAAGTCTAGTCAAACTGTAAACAAAGATCCTGATCCGCCTTAGCATAGTGTGCCTTCAGATCAAGGTCTATGTTTTGTACTACTGATTACTCCTAACAAACTGCACAGGCCTAGATCTGCCATTGCATAATGCGAAGGCAGATCTGGGTCTATACACTTTGAAGTTGGACTCAACTTATAAGTGAGTACATATGATATTAGGGTAATGTGATGTAGGAACTAATTATACAGCACTCTCTTGCTATAAGGCCATTCATTATAACACAGTTCTTATTATAAGGTGTGCATAGTCATGGATCCCATTTCATTATGTAATGAGTGAGTGAGTGATTTGGATATTTAACGTAGCTTAACACTTTTTCAGTCTTATTGCTACAATGTCTACAATGTGGCAGGGGGCCCATTATGGATCATTGCAATCTCACCTCTGTCTGTCTGGATTCCAGTCTCAATTTGGCCGATGTAGGTATGTGAGAAAGCATGTCAGTAGCTTCTCATGGGTCAGTGGTTCTTTCTGGGGTTTTGCCAGGTTCTTCCTCAACCATTTATACTGGCTGCCATGTGTAGCCTATCTTGTGCTGAAAAATGGTGTTTAAACCCTACAACAACAAGAACAATGTGGTAGTTTATAGTGATGTCTAGCACTAAGGCATCATGCCACAGACATGTAGCATGATGTCCCACCCAGTCATATTATCCTGACACCAGCCTGACCAGTCCTGACACTACCCTCTTAGTGCTGAGTGCCAAGCGAGGCAGCTGTTAGTATCATTTTTATAAGTCTTTGGTATGACTTGGCGAGGGTTTGAACCCACGACCTCCCGCATCTGAGGCGGATGCTCTAACCACTAGTCCACTGGAGCTGTCTCATTAAGTGGTAATAAAATTATACGTATAATATGTACTTCATTAGAAGGTGATTTTACAATAAAATGGTATACTTCATTAGAAGGTGATTTTACAAGTATACTCTATGGCTTCAATTGACAGCATTATAATAAGGGTATACTGATAAAAAAAATTGAAAATAAAAAAATACTTTATGTGGAGCATGCCACAAGTAGAACTACTTAAATCATTTTTAATTGTCTCTCTTACAATCAATAATACCAGAACAACTTTAATGAGGGTATCTGATACATTGATATCTGACATGTTGGTAATTTTAGCTTCATTGAATGAAAACCATTGAAACCTCAGTACAGCCTATATGTGTTGTCTGTTTGACCTTTTGTCTGTTTTTAAATCACAATTTATATTTGTATGGTTTGGTACCTGACACAGGCTTACATAACATGGCATTTAGCCATTTCAGATCGTCAGCCAGAAATCATAGTTTCAACTCAGTTAAACTAAATTCTCTTCTAGTTGACAAATAAGTGCATAGTTTCACTGATATCTTCCAGCAATGAAGTGAAAAAAGATGTTTGATGAAGTTAATAATGTACATAAAGCTAGATATATCCCCTGTATACCTTACCATGACAACTTACCACAGAGAAAGCTAGTCTAATGAAAACAGAGACAAAAATTTCAGGTTCTACATGTGTAATTGGTACATTTGTTTGTTTATCGTTTTGGGTTTAATGCCATTTCTGAGTGTAAGATAGGCTACACTGGCAAAGGAAGAACCTGTGAAAACCCCAGTTAGAAAGCGGCTCACAGGAAGCTACAGGCAAGCTCTCTCATAAACCCACTTTGGTCGAGCCAGAGACTCAGACACAAAGACAGAAGTGAGATGACAGTGATCAGTAAAGGTGAGTGCTTTTTTTTCGTCACTTGGCCACCTGGTACCCCTGTAATCTTTAGAATCGAATAATTTGTGTAAATAGGGGAAGTCAAATTCCTATAGCTGAAATATGTGCAGGGTCTATTCTAAGATGTGCAATACTGGGATTAAAGCTAATTTGTAGAAGGAAAATCACACCAAAAATTCAGCTGAATGTAGAAAAAGCATGCATAAAACATGTATGTGCAAGCTTTGTATAGTAAATTTCCCCATTGTTAAATAAAATATTTCCCTTTCCTTCAAATGGTTGATGGGACCCTCCCTCCCCCCCCCTTTACACAGCACCATATTTTTCAGTTTTAAGATAGGGGATGCATGTAAAGTGGATTTTAATGTTGTACTTTCCCTGTGGTTATGTAGTAGGGCCTAATTTGATGTAACTGCACTATGGGGAAAATAGTCACAAGCAAGAGGGTTGTTCTTTTCTACATTTAATGCAGGGACGGGCAACATACGGCCCGCAAGCCTGACCCGGCCCGCGACGGGATTTTGACTGGCCTACGGTCACATCCGGCCACGATCTCCTACTACTTTCTTACTGCGTCGCAGTAACAGTGACTGTTAGTTATTCTTTTAGTAATCCGGCCCACCAAGAACTTCATTTTCCCATATCCGGCCCGCCGACTAGAGAAGTTGCCCACCACTGATTTAATGGAACTCTGATGCCTCTAGTTCTTCATGCTGACTCCCTGCACTATGTTTGACCTGGCTTATAAACAATCCTAGCAGACTTCAGAGAGAGCATTCCCTGAAGACCATTTCTAGAACCAAACTTCTGGTCTGATTGTGTTAGATGCAGACCCTTTATCTAACTCTAATCTACATATCAAAATGGGGGCCCCGAGTGGCCGAGTGGTCTAAAGCGCTGATCGTTACAGATCACTGCCATCTCACCTCTGTCTGCGTGAGTTCGAGTCCAGGCTCGGCTAACGTGAGTACGTGAGAAAGCCTGCCAGTAGCTTCTCGTGGGTCGGTGGTTCTTCCCGGGGTTTTCCAGGGCTCTTCCTCCACCATTAATACTGGCCGCCATGTATAGCCTATCTTGTGCTGAAAAATGGCGTTAAACCCTATAACAACATAACAACAACATATCAAAATGAACAAAATCTAAGTTATGTAATCCAAAATAGTAATATATCTACTCTCCATACACACTCTTTTCCCACTGATACTGTGTGTTAGAATTTCCAAAAATATTATATTAAGTAGGAAATTACTTGTAAACTTTATCCTTATGAGCAAATTAATTCAAAATTAAATTATAACTACCCAACTCTATTTTAAGCACTTTATACCTACTAAAAGAAATTCAAATTTCCCTACAACTGGTCACTAATTTTAATGTTTAAGTATTAAGGCAAACTTGCTATAATTGATTTTAATTAGCTATACAAAAACATAATCCAACTGTCATACTGACTTCTTTGTTTCAATTTCTCAGCCACCACTGTAACTTGACACCACTGCATTTGAGTAGCTGCTGATAATAAGGTATTCACCCAGAATCTCACCCTCTAAATTTAAGTGACTAAAGAGCTACTCCTCTGTCATAGACATACTATTATTAAATTTATGGAGAGAATTTAGAAAATTTATACACAAATGTATCTTCTCTTCTAAAACTTATAAAAATACCATAGCACCTGAAATAACTAAATTTAGCCCTATAATAGTTACCAGAGAATCAGCAAAATTCTAGAGACTGCACAAAAGGTTAATATCTGTTGTTTGTTGTTGTCATTTAGACACTAATTTCAGCCAGATTTTCTTGCCATTGTTTGGTTTTAATGAACAAAAAACAATTGCAACTTCAAGTGTATGAGGATTTTCAATTCAACTTAAAATTTCCATCTTAAATATTATGTACTGGTAGACAAGCTTTAATGCAGTTAGCTTTCAGCCATGTCTAAATTTTGATCCTTATATTGAATTCTTTGTTATGAAACCATTTGAAGTTTTTGTTCTGTGATACAGCAGTACAATGTTGCTGATGCCTTGAGGGGATCACAGCACTTATTGAGTCCTATAGCTGTTATTGAATCCTATTGCAATTCCTTAGAAAACCATCAGTAATTTTTTTCCTGCTGTTTCCTGAAGACTTGGTATGCAGTGAGGATATTACTTGCATTCACTAGAAAGCAGTACTAAAGCCAAATTGGAAAATAAAAATGTTTATCAAGTTGGATGACAAAGCCAACAAGTGTGATTTGGCCAGTTCTGGAAAAGTCACTTGCTCAAAAAAAAACCATTATTTGATGCAATTATTTCCAGAAAATGTAACATAGCACTCCTATATGCTGACTTTTGAATATGTTCTGTCCAGGTTAGCCTACCTGTATGCCAATTTTTGATTATGTTCTGTCCAGGTTAGCCTTCCTGTATGCCAATTTTTGATTATGTTCTGTCCAGGTTAGCCTTCCTGTATGCTGATTTTTGAATATGTTCTGTCCAGGTTAGTGCTTAGCATAGTTAAGATGGTCATATGGCATCTGACCTTAAAAATTAATTGCTGGATTTCATTAAACGAAGTGTAGAAGAATGAAGGAAGTATACAAGAAACTTCATTAGGAGAGGGATACTTTCCATAAATAAAGCAAAAGGAGAATTGTAATGAAGAAGCTATTAATGTAACTTGTCAAGATTGTTATGTTACCCATGCCAAGGGAAGCCTGACTGCTCCAGTGACCTTAGTGGTTAGAGCATCTGTCTCGGATGCAGGAGGTCAAGGGTTCGAACCCTGGCCAAGTTATGCCAAAGACTTATAAAAATGGTAGTAACAGCTGTATCACTTAGCGCTCAGCATTAAGAGGTTAGTGTTAGGACTGGTCGGCCTGGTGTCTGGATAATGTTACTGGTTGGGACATGATGCTACATGTCTGCAGCATGATGCCCCAATGCTAGATATCACTATAAACTGCCACACTACAGACATCATATCAATATGGCTGGAAAAATTGTTAAAGCTATGTTAAAAATCCAGATCACACACACACACACACACACACACGAAGCCTACTGTGACTGCTATTAAGACAAATGTTCTGCTAACAGTTATTTACTCAACATTATTACTATATATATTCATAAGTCAAGTCCAACTGTAAACAACAAAGATCCTGATCTGCCATAGCATAATGCATGCACATACACAGACACACACACACACACACACACACACACAGAGGAAGCCTACAGTGTGACTGCTATGAAGACAAATGTGCTGCTAATAGTTACAGTAACAGTATTACTGTATATTCTCACTTATAAGTCAAGTCCAACTGCAAACAACAAAGATCCTGATCTGCCATAGCATAATGCACCTGCAGATCAGGGTCTGTGATGTTTGTTCTATTGATTACTCCTTACAAACTGCACAGACACAGATCTGCCAGCACATTTTGTGACAGCAGATCTGGGTCTGTGCAGTTTGTAGTTGGACTTGACTTATAAGCGAGTACATATAGTAATCATTTGTCTAAATGGAAAAACCAAACCACTTGTTGCAGAACTATGCTAACAAATTTATTGTAATTTCCTCCCTGAAGTATAAATTGACCAAAAAACCAATTTGAGACTTCAGATAGGTTGACTTAATTTTTTTCTCAATTAGTTGGAAATACTGTATATTTCAACAAGAAATTTCTCAGTTCCACCTTTTTTGCAATAGAACCAATGCAACAGCAGGTATATGTTGTTGTTTTTTTCTTGCTTTTTCAAGTCACATTCCCATTCTTGATGGTTTCGTACCAGAGGACAAGCTTATCAGCTTTTAAGCAATGTTAATCAAAATCCTTGAATTGAATTGTTACATGTGAAACCAGTCAAGTTTTTACTTCTGTGATAAATGTGTGGTGTCGCTGATGCCTTCAAGCATTGAATTGGAAAGAGAAGTGTAGTGAAGAAGCTAATAATGACATGTAGGACAGGATTTATCTTACCCAGACCAATAACCCTTGGGTAAAGCAATGTGACTAATTGATACCAATAAAAAGATGCATGATTGCGCCTTCCACTCATTTAATCAGTACCGTTACTTATTCATCTTAATGGTTAGGCAGCCTGCTTGTGGCAGAAGCAGCTAGCTTTAACTGCATGCCATGGTGAATATGTTTATGTAAGAAGACTGTTCTGTATATGGCAAATAACTATGTGGACAATATTGGTCTGATCAATATCTCGGACTTAATTATAAAAAAAATTATTTCTTGTACACATGGTCTCTCAAATGTGGCTTGCATGTTATACTGGCATCATCTCCAATCATGGCATTATGCCGTCTCATAAAAACTACTGTTTCAAATTGTATTAAGTCACAAAAAGTGATATAAATTTTGCCCTTGTCACCCGTTAAACAGATTTGTGAAATTACCCACATGATTGACTGTGTTAAATCTGTAAATTATATTGAGGGCCATTTATTTATTATTGCTTCAGGTCTTTTGAACAGTTTTATATAATGAGATTATGAATGTAATGTTGGCTTTTAGTTTTTGGATTAAATTTCTCCAAGATAAAGCTGATTTTATAGATGAATGCAAAATCAAAAACATTGAAAGAAATATTTTGAAAATTAAAAATTAAAATTGACACTTTGTTTGTATAACTAGAAATTATTTTATATATTTTCAGAAGTTATTTATTAGGCTATTACTGTCATTTTACAGGTGAAGTCATACATTTAAATCATTGATTTCAATCTCTTGCAAGATTTTATTGAACAACAAGTTAATTTTCCTGTTTGCTTAAATATGGTAGAGTTTTATAATGCTTTTAATGGCTAAACTTATTTGCCAAGTGGGTGATAACATCTTCTCAAAATATTGCAAGTTGGTTCAAATCAATGCATTCCATTGACTGAGATTGATTTTCTTTTTGAATTGTTTGTTAAATAAATTGCCTTGGTATTGGTTACAGTGCATTTGATTGATTCAAAGCCAGGCTCACATTTCGTTGCCAATAGTATTTGAAGAAAAGGCCCTGTGAAATGTAAACATCGTACAAGCAGAGTAACAAAGATCGAGGCACTTTAACTTGGTGAGCTATTTTCACAATAGATTCATCCCTTTTAAATGTTTTTCATTACTTCAAGGAAGAAATGATCTTTGAATTTAATTTCTTACCTTCCCTGTCAATAACATTGTCCTAAATTGGTCTGAGTTTTCACCACACTGTCTCCAGTAGTACAGGCCATTAGCTAAATATACATAGATGATGATACTGAATGTCAGCATAAAAAGCAACACTTTTGTGAATTTACAAACTGCAGTTTTTTAAAAAAAATCTTTTTTCACATTAAAGTTAGTGTAAAATACTTTACAGGCTCACAAAACATAGCATACAAACAAATTTCACTGTTAATTGATTTATGTGAATTTATGATCTTTCAAAAAATCTTTTCATGATCTTGCACTTAGTAGCAAAAATTGTTTTACTTCCATAATAGGAACATCCTCTAGTCGCACACTATGCAACTCTTCATTATATTACTGTCCCTTTTTTAATGCTGATGTGGACTTTGGATTCAGTGTACAGCTTTCCCTGTTTCTTAAATGCTATATGGACAAGGGATTCAGTATACAGCTTTCCCCGTTTCTTAAATGCTAATATGGACGTGGGATTCAGTATGCAGCTGTCATCCTTTCTTAAATGCTAATATGGACATGGGATTCATTATACAGCTGTCCTTATTTTAATGCTGAAATGGACATGGGATTCAGTATATAGCTGTCCTTTCTTAAATGCTGAAATGGACATGGGATTCAGTATACAGCTGTCCTTCTTGTAATGCTGATATGGACATGGGATTCAATATACAGCTGTCCCCTTTTTCTTAAATGACAATATAGACATGGGGTTCAGTCTGCAGCTGTCACCCTTTCTTAAAAGCTAATACAGACATGAGATTCAGTATACAGCAATCCCACTTTTAATGCTGATATGGACATAGGATCAGTATACAGCTGTCACCCTTTCTTAAAAGCTAATATGGACATGAGATTCAGTATACAGCAATCCCACTTTTAATGCTGATATGGACATAGGATTCAGTATACAGCTGTGCACCTTTTTTCAATGCTAATATGGACATGGGATTTTATATACAGCTGTCTCTCATTTCTTAAATCCTGATACAGACATGGGATTCAGTATACAGCTGTCTTTTCTTAAATGCTAATGCAGACATGGGATTAATAAAGCAGCTGTCACTATTTTAATGCTGATAAGGACATGGGATTCAATATAAAGCCACCTCTCTTTTAATGCTGATTTGGACATGGGATTCAGTATACAGCTTTCTACCTTTTCTTAAATGCTGATATGGACATAAGATTCGGTATTCAGTTGTCTCTCTTTTCTTAAATGCTAAATACAGCTGCCCCATATTTGAAGATGATATGGGCATGGATTCAGCATACAGCTGCCGCATTTTTGATGATGATATGGACATGGATTCAGCATACAGTTGCCCCATTTTTGATGATGATATGGACATGGATTCAGTATACAGCTGTCCCTTCTTAATGCTTATATGGATTTGGAATTCCATATACAGCTGTCCACATTTAATGCTGATAGGGATATAAAATTCCATATACAGCTGCCCTCATTTAATGCTCCTAGGGATAAGGGATTCCATATACAGCTGCACTCATTTAATGGTCATAGGGATATGGGATTTACAAAAGGATTAAATCAGTGACATTGGTGTGTTTCTATTAATTTTTTAGATACAGTTGATCATAATAGTTTTGAACTCATATTTGGCTTAAAAATTTTGCTCACTGGTTGCATTCTGCAGGTGGTTACTCATGATAGTGAATTTATTTAATAAATTATTATTATTATTATTATTATTATTATTATTATTATTATTATACTATTAACATTATGATTTCTTATGAACAATAAAATGCCATGTGAGTATCTTGGTCCATTTACATGAGAACTTTTGTGCGATTTATCAGTCAGGGAACATCATTTTTTACTAGATCTGAAAAATGATCTGCTACCAAAATGTGAGATATGTACAGCTGCAGAGTTGGCAAAGACCATCACAGCACATGAAACTTTAATCAACATTTGATGCAGATTCCATGAAAATGGATTTCAGTGAAGCATATTTGTTGTTGTTAATATTTTTTGAGATGGGTGTTTCTGCATGACACATAATATCACAGAGCCCCAGCATCATGTTGATTTTTCTTGTTTCTTGCCTAGCTCTTCCTTTTCCTCATCCAATGAATGATGGCTGGATTAGCATCATATGAGACAGAATCTGCACCCAACATGCCAATCATCATCAACGTGTTTAACTTTTCAGATCCACTAGAAGCTTTGAATTTGTTTTTAAGTCTATTTTGGGTACTAAAATTTCTTTTGCATTCTTCACTTGTAGGTTGCATGCACAACTTACCTATTGCAGCTAACCTTGCACAGTTTGGCAACATATCCTTATGCACTAGGACATTTTGTTTACTTAACTTGGGTGTGTCCAACATGGCATATGTACCTTTGATCATGCCATATATCCATGGCCATTCATCTTGAAGTTTCACTGAATCAAGTAAGGATTCATTGATTTTGATTTCTCGAACAAGTCCTTTTACCAATTCTCCTAGTATGACAGTATTTTGTTTCTCAAGTCCGTAAAAGCCTACAAGGTGTCCCACAGCATCATTACACTCAGCCTCAGATGTAGCATTAACAGTTAATGGCTGAAGTACTTTGTGGAGATCATCATAGATGGCACTGTCCTCTTTCTGAAACCAGTTCTTTATGTTTTTCCTTATCTTTTGACATAATCTTTTCCTGATACTTTCAAATTCAGTATCCATTCCCCTCTGGTATGTCAAGTTTTTTTCATTATAATAAGCTTCATTAACTTGTATCTGTATTTCAGAGTTCATATGTGATAAGTATTTATCATCATCAGTTTCAAAACTCGCTACTTTGGCTTGAGTCCTACTTTGCTGAACGTCAAATTTCTCCTCAGAAAATCGTCATGCATATCAAGTACAAATGCAATGACCAAAGCTATTTTGTATGATGAAAAGTACTTGTATGACCCTTTTGTGCTTGAATTCTTATTGGCTGCCAATTTTGAAAGTGATTTAAGAATGGAGGTAAATGATTCAAAGACAGGGGTATCTGCATTCCTTAACCGTAAGCCATTGAATGGGGTTTCTTAATGGACAATTCTGGCTTATGTAGCAACAGTTGAATGTTTTTTAATGCAAGTGTTCTCAAACTAGATGCACTCGTGAAGTGATACAATGCATCAAACATCTCTATAAATTTTATCATGAAATCATTTTTCTTGATTGAATCTGTGCATGCAAGATTTAGTCTTTGAGCGATACAATGAATTTGGATGTAGAATGGTGAATACTTTCTCTGTATTTGTTTTCCAACATCTGCATGTTTGCCCATCATTGCATATGCCCCATCAGTAGCCGGAATAATATATTTTCCCATACCAGTGCCCATTTTCCCAAATTCATGTGCAACAGAATTAGCAGTGGTATGTGAGCAACCATCACCAACTGGAACATTGGACAATTTTGGTGATCGCTTCCCCTGTATTGACATATTGCACACTTTTAGGGAGCCTCTTTTCCACTGTGACATCAGTACTGTCATCAAGCATAGTAGAAAATACTGGACAGGAATTTGTGTCATCAGTAAGGTAATTTGTTAAAATACGGGCTTTAGAATTATGCATCTCTGTAATGGTGTCCCAGCTTAGATTTCTGTATTTAACACAAAGGCCATTCTTAATCTGTAACTCAAGCAGACCATTTTGTAGTCTCTGAAGGCAGTTCAGATTTTGCTGTGAAATACACCATGTTGAAAACAATTTTGTTTTCTTTAATGACAGTGACAGGGACCTCACTATCATCAGTATCAGAAATCAGTGCAGCTTCTGCCATTTCTATCTCTAGTAATGAACATGCACTTTTATGCTCGATGCTAATATCATGTCTGGGTACACTTGAAATTTGAACATTTGAGGTTCCTTCATTCGTCCTACCACTTGTAAGCTTTAACTTGGATTTCATTGATTTGCATGTGTCACAAATTAATCGGATATTATCATCATTATTGATGATAAGACATGAGTATTTACTCTTCCATTCTTTATGGTTGAAACTGATGATAAGATACTGTCTAAAATATAGGCAACAATTGCTCATGATGGGTTCACATATTCCTCAGTTAAATTGTCTAATATACCTGATACAATAATTGTGGAATCTGGTGGTTTAGAATGTCCAAAATATCCCTTGATTTTTTTTTTTTGCGATTTAATTCTCGCTTTTTTGCATTCTCTTCATGTCATTTTGCAGGTCAAATTGTCAATGGCACTTAAACTCTTGAAAGTGCAAATCATTGTAGGCTAGTGACATTAAAGTCTGACTAGTTTACAAAATAATCTATACGCACTTTTGGTGTAAAGAGCAGAAACTTAAACTGATCTGCTGTTTACATAAAATTGAGGAAGATGAAAATGTGAGAATGGAAAATGGATGATACGCACATGTTATTTCAATAATTGCTTACATGGGATTCAGTTTTCTTTTTGGTATGCTGATTTTTATTTTAATTGGGTTTTCCATTATTTTAATTGCATATTTGTGCAAATATGCAGCTTTTCTTAGGTTCGGATGGCATTCTTACCACAGTAAACATATTTTGAAATCAGCTTTACAGGAAGAGCAGAATACATATTGATGTCCCTTTGATCTGCTGAAATTTCCGTTTACATCAATGATTGAATTTTGTGTTACTTTGGTTGCTTGGATTTTGGTGTTGTGGCATTGGGAGATAATCAGTTAATGTCTTTAACTCATTAACCCCTGGCGCCGCGTTTACGCGGCAGGAGGTGGTAGCCTACTTCTGAGCTCTGTAGCGTCAAGGTCATATATGACACAATAAAGTGGGTGGTATTATAGAAAGGTAGACAGATGTAGCTTTATGATGATACCAAATAATATGGATGTTCTAGTTGCACTACAAAATA
>JAECUM010025871.1:0-20761 GCA_016617855.1 Megalonaias nervosa | reverse complement strand
ACCGATGTAGGACAAAGGGGAATTCGAATATTATAGTCCGGGAAACACTGTGTTAAGGCGACATATTTAATTAACTTGAAATAAAATAATACACACCTTGTTATTTCTTTTCTCTCAGATCAAATTCATTGTCAAAACAAAAGCAGTTTATCGAACGCAGTAGAAGAAACCGACCTGTACTTAACAATAATCAATATTTTCTTAAAGTTTGGTTTTGTTGTTTGTTGTTGTTGTAGGGTTTAATGCCATTTTTCAGCACAAGATAGGCTATACATGCGCGGCCAGTATAAATGGTGGAGGAAGAATCCGGGAAAACCCCGGAAAGAACCACCGACCCACAAGAAGCTACTGGCAAGCTTTCTCACATACCCACACTGGCCAAACCCGAGACTCGAATCCACGCAGAGATGAGATGGCAATGATCCGTAACACACTGCTTTATGTAATACTAACAAGTCATCCCTGGAGTTTGACATTAGCTACGGTCCGTTTTAATACTAACAGATTGATGTTGTCTGACATGAGACACACGCTGTTTTAATTTAATACTCACATTACATTTATGTAGTCTGATATTAGTAACTCACTGTTTTAATACTAAAATTACATTGCTGTAGTTTGACACTAGCAACGCACTGTTTTAATTGAATATTAACAAGTCATCGCTCTAATCTGACACTAGAACACTCCGTTTTAATACTAACATTACACTGCTGTAGTCTGACACTAGAAATAATCAGCTCCAATCACACGTTACCATTACATTACAGAAATCGTCTGCTCCAGTCTGGCAATACCAATACATTGCTCTAGTCGGACAATACCAGTACATTGCTCCAGTCTGAAAACATCGTTACATTGTTACAATCTGACAATATCATTACATTGTTCCAGTCTGAAGACATCGTTACGTTGGCTCAATCTAACACTAGCAAAACATTACTCCAGTCTGAAGACATCGTTATATTGGTTCAATCTGACAATATCAATATACTGCTCCTGTCTGAAGACATCGTTACATTGGTTCAGTATGACACTAGCAAAACATTATTCATTTTGACACTAGATTTGCTTTGCTTAAATCTGAAACAGAAACGCTTTGATCCGATATGACACTAGAGGCACAATTTCCAATCTGATACTAGAACGCTTTGCTCCAATCTGACATTAGCAATTCGCTGCACCAATTCGGCAACAACAGCATTCTCTTCCAGTCTGACACTAGCGTTACCTTGCTCCAATCTAATGCTAACAATGCATTGCTCTGATTAGACACTAGCAATAGACAGCACCAATCTGACACTAGCAACACTCTGTTCCAATCTGACACTACTAATGCATTGCTCTGATCAGAACACTAGCAATATGTTGTTTCACTCTGACAAGCATTTCATTTCTGATCTAGAAACTCATTGCTGCAATTTGCCACTAGCAAAAATATGTTCGGATGTATTATTTGTAATGCATTCCACCAATCTGATACTATCAATAAATTGCTCTAATCAGAGACACCAGAAGAACGCTGTTATAATCTGACATTGACTCAATTTGACACTAGCAGTATAATTCTCCGATCTTTCACTAGGAATACGTTACTCAAATCTGACACTAGCAATATATTGCTTTAATATGACCCTAGAGGTATCATTCTCCATTCTGGTGCTAGCATAGTGTTGCTCGAATCTGACACTAGCAATACATTACTCCATACTGCCGCTGGCAATATATTGCTCAAATCTGACACAAGCAATAAATTGCTCCAATCTGATACTATTAATAAATTGCTCCAATCTGACACTTGCAATACCTTATTTCGATCTGACACCAGCAAGTAAGGTCTCCAGGCTGACACTAACAATGCATTGCTACGATCTGACACTAACAATAAAATGCTCCAATCTGACACAAGCAACTCATTACTTCAGTTAAACGTTTGCAGGATTTGTACCAGCGCCATTCTCATCACCAATCCAAACGATATTCACTGAACATGGGTTAAATGATGGCAGCTAGACTGATATCGTTGAACATGGGTTAAATGTAGCCATCAGACCGATATCACTGAGCATGGGTTAAATGTTGACATGTAGATCAATATCACAGAGTATGGGTTACACGCTGATATGTAGACCGCTACCAGTGAACATGGGCTAAATCTTGACATGTAGACCATATTACAGTTCATGGGCTAATTGTTGGTAGGTAGACGAATATCATGGACGACATACTTAACATCATAAAAGCAGCAACTTGATGTCATGTTTTAACTCGAAATCAGAAACAGACTGGTGAATTTGAAACTTGGAATCAGAATCGGCCTGGTGAATTTGAAACATGCATCTATCAAAATCGGTCTGGTGAATTTGAAACATGCATATATCAGAATCGGCCTGGTGAGTTCAAAATATGCATCAATCAAAATCGGCCTGGTGTATTTGTAACATGCAAATATCAGAATCGGCCTGGTGAATTTGAAACATGCATCTTTCAGAATCAGCCTGGTAAATTTGAAACTGGGAATCAGAATAGGCCTGGTGAATTTGTAACATGCATTTATCAGAATCGGCCTGGTGCATTTGAAACATGCATATATCAGAACGGACCGGTGTATTTGAAACATGCATCTATTGGAATCCGTCTGATGATTTATGTAATACATCTATCACAATCGGCCAGGTGACTTCGAAAATTACATCTAACACAATCGGACTGCTGACTTAGATACATTACATTTGCATTATGATTTATTGGCATGTAAAAATTTATAAAGTATACCTAAGGTGAAAATTGATACACACGAATTAGAACTACAGTTTTCGGTCAAAGGAGATACCTAATTCACACACGAAGTAGAACTACAGTTTTCAGTCAAAGGAGATATCTAATTCACATGCCAGTCTGATACACTTTAGCTGTAATCAATGGCTAGTTAGCTAGGAAGACAATGACATTCCGTTTAACAAGATTCTCCATTGTTTTCCACTCTGGAATACAAGTCACAAGGGTATATAGTTCTCAGTAACATAAGCGATTGTTTCCTGGAACAAGAACTTTTTAGGCTCTCTCTCTCTCTCTCTCTCTCTCTCTCTCTCAAGTTATATATAAAACAGAACGGAAAATCCTATCCCTGGATTTTACTGGATAATGCGTGAGAATACCAGGCGGGATTAATATTTAATACAATAAATAATATCATACAGGTTAGAGAATTTTTAATTCGTCTCTAAGGAGGTTCGAACCAGGTCCACGATTAAATGGCACCAATAGTCTTGCCTGCACGCACCAGTCCACATACCATCACGACTAAGCACATCACAAAAAACTGATTCTACTAAGTCAGTTGTACATGAACTCCTGCGTAGCAGGCACAATAATCAGTTCCCATCTATCTGAACAGTCACTCCGGATTCCTACAAAGAAATCATCAAATCAAAGTATATAGACTAATTAGAGAGAACTACAAATGTAAACCAAATAAAACGGAAAGTCCTATTCCTTGATTCTATAGGAGAATGTTTGAGTTCTTATTAATATTTATCAACGTATTCAATGACCAGAGTCTGAGATCGCTGTCAACATGATACATTATAGGCATTTCCGATCACGGTCAATATGGTGCATAAACAGCATTTGAAATTATTGCTAAGATTTGTGCATGTTTGGTGTCTGAGATTACTATCAATGCCGTACTTAAATGGCATCTGAGATCAATGTCAACATTGTACACTATCGGCGTCTGAGATCACTGACATCATGGTAAAGGCTCAGCGTCAGAGATCACTGGCAATATTTTTATATTGTCGGTGTCAGAGATCAATTCCAACATAGAATAAGATCGGCGTCTGAGATTATTCGAGTATGTTCCGGTTGTTTACATTGTCTTCCATCCATCCCTTGACTGGTACTAGGAAGCATGAAGCAGGCCAACATTAAACTAACCATGCAAGTAATAACGAAAGGAATACATTTTCAATTCCGGGGTTTGCTGATTCTATAACCACCTCCTTATAATATTTACAGTACATGGACATTGCGATTGAGTTAGGCTGATTATCAAAAACACTAATCCAGTAATTATATATATATATATATATATATATATATATATATATATATATATATATATATATATATATACCACATACATTAAAAAATAGCATGCCTTTAAAGTGTTGGTATAAAGCAATTTGATATACCAATACTATTGGTATATCAAATTGTGATCCGCCCATGGCGCAATAATACACATATATAAACATTTTCGCGAGCGTCTGCAGTTGATTCTAGATCAAAGATCAATTTCCACAAATTAGTTACTAGTGACGTATGAAAATTAATGATGAAAAGTATTAATAATCCCCGTTTTCTAAATTAATTTAATATGGTACACATTTTCATCACAATCCTTTCTGCTTTCTGTTCTCCCTTCCCCTCTCAAGCATAACGGACAAACTGTGCAGAAATGTGGAATGAGAGAGAAAAGGAATTTGGGCTGGATTAAAACCTTGAAATAGAAATTACACCAAGTAGCCTACAAGAATATGGTTCGTCGTAACGATACGTGTGCACTTTCCTTGGGATTTATCAACAGTGTTTATCAATGATACAATGTTGCAAACCAGTAAATTCCTCGGTTACGTGGTACACATACTGTGATATATTTAGTGTTATGTTTTTTTGTTTTGTTTTTTCTAAAACATACCATAATGTTCTAAAAAATCGATCATTATTATTTAAATATGAAAATGTCCAAAGGTCTCTCTCTCTCTCTCTCTCTCTCTCTCTCTCTCTTGACCATCGTAGCAGGATACGGACTAAAATCTATGAAATGGCGAACGTAGAGGATTTTCCGACGATATCTCTGGACTTATGAATGATGGTAAAAGTTAAGTCAAACCGACCAAAGGATGAGAGACAGACAGACAGACAGAGACAGAGTTTTAAAGTCAAACTGACGAGAGAGAGAGAGAGAGAGAGAGAGAGAGTTTGTGGGTTGGATTTACTTGTTGCTAAAGCAGAATAATGACTTAGATCAACTGTAAATATATTAAAATATTTTAATTACCTCTTGTTGGTGCGTCAGTTGGCTTAGTTTCTATTCCACATTAATTTCCACGCGCCTGAAGGTGAATGGCATTGCGTTCATTTGAATGGTGTAGCTATCCAACTGTTGCTACTGCTCTACTTTTATTATTAAAACCATCTTTCATGTTTAAATCATAAGTGTGTATTATATTGATTTAATCAGTGTGGAGAAAAATAGAAACCAAGAAAAGAAAACAATCAACTTATCAATATGCAGAGGTGATTGTAAATAGCCACTACGGCAGAGAACTACATTTTGTAGCGGACACACTCGGGGATGTGAGGAGTTCATTCACTAGGTCAATACACGGCTGCCTGTAGTAAATCTGAACTCCGTTCAAAGGGCAAATATATGTATTTGTAAGTGATATAAATAAAATATATGTAAAGTATGTACGCTGTATCAACGATATACCACTCGTTGTATAAATTTTTCATTAAAAGGAAACTCAGCAAGCTTCGTTTCCTTTTAATGAAAACTTTATACATCTCGTGGTATATCACTGATACAGCGTACATACTATATATATATATATGCATCATGTGCAAATTTTATTGCATAAATATTCTTGCTGATATGTCAGTTCATTTCTTAAAATATGATTATGAGATAACGAAACATAAATACTTACTGGTACTGCTTAAAAGACTCCTGGCAATGCATTTGACTTCAAATTCTTGAACATCGCAACAAAATAAATTCACAAAACAAATTCTGAAGAAAATACCGTTCTTTTAAAATCCACTTTAAATTCGCGTACAGATTTGTGGAATTCTTTTCGAAGTTATTACTTTCCTCTTTATTGCTCATTTCATTGAATGATCGTGCATTCCTCGTAATGCTTTACTTTCCTCTCCAAGAAAGACCCCATGTAAAGAAGATAGAGGCGTATATTAACGGTATACATTCTGTCCAAAGGTACTGAATATTTTCTACACTGCCGAGCACGTGCTCGAAAAACAACAACACCTGTGCAGGTTACATGACTAACACTGTTCCACCAGCCAAATGTCGATCTGTGTTCTACATTAACACCGTTTGTTTAATGCAAAACACGTGCTGTACCGGTCTTTTCGCATCACTGTCTGAACCCATTTCTGTGCCTTTAAATGAAATGAAATCGTTTATACTGATTGCGTCATTAATTGATTCTAATAGGATATTTTTGAGATGTAGCAATGTCCGCGGCATTTCTTTTGAAGATAATATTTGTTGTTATGTGAAAAAGAGCATCGTATTATTGCAAAACGCCCGCAGTAACGTGAAAGGAATGCTTTTTATGCATATACACGTGCTGAATAAGCACCAGTCTAAAAACAACAAATACCCACATGATCACTAGCACAGCTGTGATCAAATAAGCAAAAATGTTTCTGGGGTTTGTCTAAACGATTCAGGTCGAAAGAGTGACTAGCATCGATGATTTGTAGAAGAAAAGTTTTGTTCAAACATCTACTGAATAAGATATGGTGAAAACAACGACTACACATTAACAACGGAAACAATATATTTTTTTATTCAACCCAGAAAAACGACAAGTGCAATATTTTTCAACGATAAATAAAATGGAAGCTGATAAGACGTTTATTTGTTGTTTAGGCTTGAATGTATATTTTTAGAAATTAATCTGCTTGCATTTTGCACAAGTGAAAGTTGCTAATAAATTGTTGCATGCAATTCTGACAGTTACAGTAACTTCATAATAAATCTATGAGTGATTTATCTACGTTTAAGAAAGAAAAAAAAAAAAAATCCATAAATTTGACCATGCACATACAATTAGCAGAGAATTCTGTTGGCATCAGCGGTGTGTAGGGTCTTGTTTACATCTATGTAGGAATACCTTAATTGCGTGATATTTGTTTCAAAAATTATTCGTGTCTGTTTAAACTTACCTTTATTTTCGCCACATCAAAATGAATTGTGCTGAAGCTAAAATGTATTTATTTCTTGA
The DNA here is from genome assembly GCA_016617855.1 of Megalonaias nervosa. Lineage (NCBI taxonomy): Eukaryota > Metazoa > Mollusca > Bivalvia > Unionida > Unionidae > Megalonaias > Megalonaias nervosa. The sequence continues at coordinate 13,721 of JAECUM010025871.1, read as the reverse complement.
ACTAAAATATTTTGGCTAAATGTAAAGTGTATGATTGATTGGGCTAAATCATTTGTTCTTATATTAAACTTTTTTTGTTTTACGCAACAAAATCTATATATTTACCATTCTTTAAATAGGTCTATAATGAAATTAAACTTAAGCATAACTAATAAATTTTGCGCAAAATAAAATGCATTTTATTTAATCTGAGATATGTTTGTTTAAGTTGAATAGCATATTTATATTATTGTATATCATATATTAATATTATATTTATTAGGAATCAGTCTGGTCTACTCTCACAGAAAGATGAAAATTTTAAAAATCTGCACTTTTCATAGAATTATTTATAATGATTCACCAAGAGAGTCAAACAAACTGTTTCCTACTCTGGTGGGAGAAATGTCAAGATACAAACTTCTGTAGATTAAACGCCAGTCTTGAAATAACCAACACATTTTTTCGTAACTCTACTATTCTTACCTGAAAATATCAAAATGGAAAGCGATTTCTTAGAATGTAAATAATATATTATCCCGCAAATTCTTATTATCTTTCTGGTGATAGCACTATATTGTTTATGTTAGGATTTGAAACCAATGTAGCGATCTTTAAAAGAAAGATCGGTAAGACAATCACCTGATAGATGATCATTTACGGAACCGTGAGGTAGATGAAAAAAGTGCATACCATATATATATTTTTTTTGTATTCGATGCACATCTCAAACTGAAATTAATTTTCCTGTTTCGGACCGTTATCTTTTCATTTTCAGTGCATTTTATTTGTTGTGTTGTGTTTTTCTTCCTTCTCTTTCTGCCGCTTTTCCTGTTGATTAATGTGTACCACTACATTTGTAGGGAAGGTCTAATGTTGTGAGAACATGTAGCAAGACAGAAATTGCATTTACTGCACAAAAAGTTAACATTAGGGTCTATGGAAAACAATTTAGAACCGTGACACTTTAAGTGTTTGGAGAGTACATAGGCAGTTTTCGATAACGTGTGTACGAAATATCAGAGAATTTAAGTAACAAAGAATTTAGAATATTACAATTTTTACTTTATGTTTTTAGAAAAGAATTCAACTTATACTAGAAACAACAGGTACAGAGGTGTGTTTAAGAAATAAATCAGATGGGTTCTAGGTTTAAGTAATGTATGCATCCGAATGGAGAGGCGAATCCAGAAATATCTTATAGGAGGGCGGGGGCCTAAACAAGCAGGCAAGTGGAATGTGGGATGGAACCTCTGGCAGAAGAGCTCAACATTAGTATTTAAAGAATTATATAAACCAGAATGAAACTTAAATTAGCATCCCAAAGGAAAGTTGGACTTTGGTTTTGTTTAACTAAATAGAGACAATTACATTTGTAGCTGTTTAACAGGGTTAAGAATGAAATGCCAGGAGTCGACTGCCAGTCCACCTTTAATCATCGTTAGCTGTTGTCCAAGTTGCTGTCCTAGGTATGACGATGTTAGGAGCCGTCCACTTGTTATGTTCTGGGGTTTGGTTATCGCTGTCTAAGAGATGATCGACGAGGTGTGTTATTGCCTGGATCGAGTAATTAATAACATAAAATATGGGTGGGGTTACAATGATCTGAGCAGAGTGTTACGTACATGTAATTAAATTGCTTGTGTGTTAGTTTTAAAATTCTTTTTTATTTTATTTTTTGTTTCATTACATTTTATTGTAATGAATATTTTCATCGGATTCGAAATTCTTTTTCAGTAATTCGATATTTTCTTTTAGTAAATGTTATTTATTTAAGACATAAAACGTGTTACATGAGAATTATTTTTAGTTAACCTAGTTCGTCTTGGGTTGGGAAGTTGTAAACAGGCAGTTAAAATGATTGGTCAGTATTAAGGCCATACTTTGCCTGCGTGATCACCATGTGTAAACAACGTTTTTTTATTATTATTGGTTCTTAAGTGGGGCTACACTGGCGTACGTGATAGATCTCTTGTAGTAAGAGACCACATGACCCATCTCGCGAGACTTGAAATGATGTTTTTGGGGTTTAAATACGCATTCTTAACATTTTTCTGTCAGAGTCGTTTTAACATCTTGAAGGAACAAGGTGTTTTTTTTTTTTTTATTTGTTGCCAGATTGTTTGTTTTTCATCTGTTTTTTTGGATTCAGTACTTTATTCTCCTGGAAACTCAACAAGTTGACTTTCTTATAAAAAATTCTGAAAGATATTCATGGAAATTTATTCTGGAATTATTCGGAAACAAAGACTGTGATTCAATTGAGGAATTGTTGATATTCGTACATGGACCACATCTGACGTCATCGCCTTCCATATTTGTATGTCGTCGAGATTCGAACCTGGATTCTAATAGAACTATTTAGTGATAGGACTTGTATTTTTCATTCTTGGGATTAAATTTTGGATTATATTCACAAACCGTAAGTCCTATTTACCAATTTTTACATTGTTTTCTAGGGAAATAAATTATTTTGTTAAAATATACAAAGCTTGTTGACTTCACTCTTTTCTTCTGTTACATTTGTACGAGCCTACACGTAACAAGAGATATAGAATAGAACAACACGAGCCCCCCCCCCGTAAAATATAACAATTTAATCTATTACATAAACAAAATGAAACTGAACTTGACATTTGAATGATAAGCTTTCTCTTAGAACATGAATTGCAAAATTTATAAGAAATGCAATTAGCCATTGTGTTATAACGATAAAACAAATTTTATCATAGAATCGAGTCACTGATCGAACTCATTGCATAACATGCCGGCATGACCTGGTTGCTTTCGGTCCTCTCAAATTCAATGTCGGTAACGCTCAGAGTCGCCGCATTCCTTTTCCTTTTCTCTCTATCTCTGCAGCCTCCTCCGGTCATCAAACGTACTTGTCTGTTCTCCTTTTCACTGCGTGGTGTACAATTCTCAAATACGGCAAGTCTCTCAGTTATAAATGAATGTTGACCTTTAATCCAATATAATATGTCAATATTTTATAACGGTGTCATGTTTTTGAATTAAAGAGCTTCAATCGATCTTTTGAAGAAAAGAAGTTTCGGTTCTTTATGTTACTCAGGTAAGATTAAAGGTCATAAATTTATTGCATATTTGAACATAGCCTGGATCGGGTCACCATGAGAACATGCATTTAGTCTCTACTAACCACAAATGAGTAAGGCAGCTTCAAGAACAATATAAATATAATTGACATACATATTATATCTCTACAACGACGACGATAATGATGACAACAACGATAATGATGATGACGAGGAGGGGAACGAACGCAACAACACCAGCAGCAAAAATAAGAAGAAGAAGAAGAATTATAAGAAGAAGAATTATTGACATGTACGATAAACAGTTATTATCTATTGACTGTTTTGGATTTAATTTTCTTTAAACATAGCAAAACCTTAATAAAGAAAATGTATTTCATATTAATATCAAACCGATGTGTACACTGTGGCATGTTATGATAGAAGATTTGAAAAATTATAAAATAAGCCCATCTTTGTATTTATGACAAACGTAGATTAGTAGCTGTAAAAGTTTCTTAAAAAATGAAAAGAGAATATATCAGTCAAAATTTTTGTGAAAAATGCTTTTTTAAAACCGTGTGCGCCGATGTTTGAATCTTTAATAATGTCTTTTGTTTATGTATTTATTTATTTATTTATTTATTTATTTATAAATTTAGAAATTTAGAAGTGTTTTGTCCCTTACACATAACTCTTATAAGCACACACAAATATGATTGAAACAAAATGAAGATATATTTTCTTCATACTGTTTTCTTTACCTCACATAAACGAGGAATGATCAACACTCTCATGCCGAGTATATGTATAAAGGTTGTATGAATATTGTCACTCTACAACACAAAAAGGAGTTATGAGTAACACGCTCATGCCGGGTAAATGTTTGAAGTTTGTATGAATATTTAGCAAGTTAAATGAACAAATTCTAAAATACAGAAATTTCTTGTGCCAGTTAACACTTGTAAAAAAATACCGTAGTTATCCTTGCAGTACGTATTACTAATACGACCAATCAAATACTAATACGACTAGTCAAATGCTAATAGGACCAATCAAATACTAACACGACCAATCAAAACCACACACTGATAATAGACTAAGCAAAAATCTAATGTATTTACATTACACTGGAAGTGAACATGACAAAGACGACCATTACGATAAGGTCCGGTAAAATAAAGACAATTATAACTCACTTTTATTTACAATATATATTCAGTAGTGACTTTAATTCAATTAGATTTAAAGCATGATCTTTATTGGTCACAGTGTCATCCATTATGGTGTCATTCCAAGAGAATAAGAGAATGGATGTCCTTACTAATTGGTACTGTTATCTTCAAGCTTTCTTCTAGCAGGTCGAACAATTAGATACAAAGATGAAGTTCTTTGACAGACGAAGGGGGAATTAGGATGGCATAGGCTATCAGTCCAGCTTTGTCATCAAACTATTTATTACCATCATTTCCTGTTTCTGTTATCCTTATACTGTCATCAGCAGATAAGGATTTTGCCACGGTATTTATAACTTGTGCACTCGCATAAGTAGATAAGAATTCTTTACAGAATTTTGCCGGTGTTAAAAGCCAAGTATTTATCGGCTTCTTTTGATCATGTCGGCGGCCACAGAAACCTTCCGAATATGCTTCAAGTTGCAGACAGCGTCACTACTTAGTCAAAATAGATATGGTACGATTTTTAAATAACTCGTGTTAATAGAAATGCGCTTTCGTCTGCTTTTTTTAAGTCTAAAATAATATTCAGTATTTAGAGAGCCATATTTTATAATCAAGCAGTTCCTGTATTAGTTTACAAATCAATGCAGATAATGCTAAATGTCATCATCGTGACCTTTTTGTTCCAATCTCAAGCTCTGGAGAAAATATGGAACTTTGAATACCACGATATGTTCAAAACGTTTGACGCTATGGTAAAACCAAAATTATGCTATATAGCCGAGGTATTGGGATGTGACTAATCTGACACAATAGAAAGCGTGCGTGCAAACTTCTGTAAAACAGCTTTCGATGTTCCATCTACTGTAAGCAATTTGGAAGCTCTTGGTGAAAGTGGTAGACTTCCTATACGTCTAATATATCATATTAAATGTGTTTAATATTGGTGTAAATCACTGCACATGGATAAAAATAGATACCCCAAAATTGTTATATGATGCTTAAATCTTTTAATGAGGCTTGTCGTGTAATTTTCGAACATGGGTTTCGGAAAAGTTTGGACTTCACAGGATGTTGGAGATATAATTCTTTCTAAACTGTTTTAATTAAAAGGTTGTCAGACTCTTCCCAAAATATTTGAAATCCCTATTTAATGTGTGTGATTTGTGCGATTTGGATTTTTTAACGTAGCTTTAACAATTTTTCAGTCATATCGCTACGATGTCTGCAGTGTGGCAGTTTATAGTGATGTCTAGCACTGGGGTATCATGCCGCAAACATGTTGCATGATGTCCCATCCAGTCACATTATCCTGACACCAGGTCGACCTCTTAATGCTGAGCGCCAAGCGAGGCAGCTGTTAGTACCATTTTTATGTCTTTGGTATGACTAGGCTGGGGTTCGAACCCACGATCTCCCGCATCCGATGCGGACGCTCTAACCACTAGGCCACCTATTAAATGTAGAAAGATACTTATAGAATAAGTGTACCATGTCACATTAGACGATCGCTTGCTCAAGATCTCCAAACCATATGCTTAATATTGAAAAAGGTCAAAAGTTAAGAGTTGCGGGGGCTGAGAGGTATCGTCCATACTGTATGGATCATAGAACAGCCATTCTTGAAGAAGAATTTAACTTCCTTTGGTATGACTTCTATATGCAAATACAATCTAGATCACGGAACAGCCATTCATGAAAAAGAATTTTAACTTCCTTTGAGTATGACATCTATATGCAAATACAATCTAGATGATGGGACAGCCATTCCTGAAGAAATATTTAACTTCCTTTGTGTATGACATCTGTATGCAAATAGTCAAGATCACTGAACAGCCATTCTTGAAGAATTTAACTTACTTTTGTATGATATCTATATGCAAATACAGTCTAGATCATGAAACAGCCGTGTATGACATCTTTATGCAAATGCATTCTGCATCAAGGAACAGCCGTTCTTGAAGATAAGTTTCACATCCTTTGTGTATGACATCTATATGCAAATTTAACATAAAAGTATCTTTATAGCTATGTAAATAACAATGTTGCAATCAAGGATTTTTTTAAACATTTTTTTCACAAACATATGACAAATATAAACATGTTTCTTATTAATAGTATGGCTGTGCACATTCACTAATTCACTATGCATCTCGAAGATGCAATATGCTGAATAAAAAGTACCAAATGTATTGTTAGTGGCACTACAAATGTATACACATTGTGAATTACATTATATTCTGTCCCTGAGTCCTGAAATAATGTGAATTATATTGTATTCTGTCCCTGAGTCCTGAAATACACGATGTGAATGATATTGTATGCTGTCCCTGAGTCCTGAAATAGATGTTGTGAATTATATTGTATTGTGTCCCTGAGTCCTGAGTGAATTATATTGTATTGTGTCCCTGAGTCCTGAGTGAATTATATTGTATTCTGTCCCTGAGTCCTGAAATAGATGTTGTGAATTATTGTGTATTGTGTCCTGAGTCCTGAGTGAATTATATCGTATTCTGTCCCTGATTCCTGAAATACACGTTGTGAATTATATTGTATTCTGTCCCTGAGACCTGAAGTACATGTTGTAAATTATATTGTATTCTGTGTCTGAGGCCCCAAGGAAACATTGTGAACTATATTGTATTATTGTCTGAGGCCTGAAGAAGACATTGTGAACTATATAGTAATAGATGCCGGAGGCCTGAAGTAGGATAAAGTGTCAGTGTTAAAAATATTATTATAAACATTCAGATCATGACTTTGCTTTACCAACAGTTTCAGAGAACCCTGAAGAGGAATTGATGTTGGCAGAGGCATACGGTTTGATTTCGAAAGTTGCTTCTTATTAGTCAATGTTAGGTGAAAATACAAACTGCCTTTGCGCTGCACCGACAAATCGGCACGATATTACAGTTCTTTGCACTGTAATTACCATTATTAAATGAAAAGCTTTGATAATATATGTCTAGTGTGATACAGATAAACAACCAGACGGACACGCCATGCCTGCAACGTTTTTGAGACTACGAATATAGGAAGAAACCATGCGTCAACAAGACGTAAAACACAACGATGACTGAAATTGAACCGGATGACAGAACTGCCGATTGGCTATATACATGTTTATGACAATAGTTGACGTTTTAAGCAAACATCTGAAAAAGATGCTTAGGACAGGATTATATAAGCAGCGGTAAAAGGTTAAAATAAAGTCCAATGAAATTTGTACTCCGATAGAGCAAATACGTCAGAGGGGGAGTTTCATTTGATATTTGACAATCTAAAGGATGTCATGAACTATAGTGGACATCACTTTTGTCAGGTACATATTTGAAAATATAAAAAATTGCCGCAAAACGTTTACTCAGAGTATGTTTCGACATCTTTTATTCCTGTGTAATAGTTTGGACAGATTTTGTTGGGCAGTGTATATTATTCAGCTCAAGACGTGTATGCGACTGCAAACATTTTTAATAAATGTGAAAATTTAATTGAGCGGAAAGAGTTACACCGTATATAGCCTGCCATATGTTGTATGCAACTATGTTTCTTTCAGCCGACAAGATAAATTTTTTAAATATTGATTTCTAGGTCTGACTGAACTTAATTGCACTGCATTTGGGATGAAGGTCAGTCCATTAGTTGCAAATTCGGATGCAGCAAGATTATATTTCTTATGCATGGCACTAACATTCACAAAATCTTAGAAAGAATCAGCATAATTATGTTGCATATGCTGGAAATCGTTGCATGAATTTTGTATTACAAGTGACCTTTCCTGAAACGGGGTGAGTCATACATGTTTGTTTTGTCATCCTATGCAAAAGACAAGAGGCTGAACTCGATAAACATTGCATCTTATGTTTGATCGCACCGGTGGTCTTAGTGGTTTCTAGCGTCCGCCTCGGATGCGGGCGGTCGCGAGTTCGAATTACGGCCGAGTCATACCAAACACTTATAAAACTGATACTTGAAGTTGCTTCGCTTGGCACTCAGCATTAAAATTAGTGCTAGGACTGGTCATCTTGGTGTCCGCATGATGTGACTGGGTTGGACATGATGCTACATGTCTGAGGCATGATGTCCCAGTGCTAGATATCACTATAAACTGCCACATTGCAGACATCGTAGCGATATGACTGAAAAACTGTTAAAACTACGTTAAAAATCGAAATCACACACACACACACACACACACACACACACACACACACACACACACAAACACACACACACACACACATCTTCTGTTTAGGCATTGATCATGCCTTCTGTTAAATACAAGTGCCATTTTTCGCTGGTTAGCATGTCTTCTGGAAAAGTCGGATATAAATATGGTTGATTTTTTAAGGGCCACAGCAGGCTATGAAGACAGCTATTTGGCTTGGTTAGTGCAATGGTGCATAATATTCATTCTTTAGAAGAAAACTAATAAACTGTGTGTCTTTAATGGTAAATGGTGATTTGGTTTAAACAATAGTTCTTCAAGAAAATACATTTACAAATAATTCACAACAATGCTATCTTTATATGTGGATTAAGTTGAAAGCTGAGAGTTTATTAGAAAAATAAATAAAAAATAAATACCCCTCCCCCCAAGAAAATAGTATTTACTATTGCAAAAACATTTTAATAATCAATAAATTTGCTACATACTTAAAGTGGGAAAAAGGCAGTGACATAGCTACCATCCCTGAAATGCTGTATGTACGGGAGTGGAGGAACAGTCCAGTATCAAAATTGCCAACAATATGATAGTTACAATCCTGCTGTGGGTACGGGAGTGGAAGGACACTCCAGTATCAAAATGACAAACAATATGATAGTTAAAATCCTGCTGTGGGTATGAGAGTGGAGGGACACTCCAGTGATAGTTACAATCCTGCTGTGGGTACGGGAGTGAAGGGACACTCCAGTATCAAAATTACTGACAATATGATAGTTACAATCCTGCGGTGGGTACGGGAGTGGAGGGACACTCCAGTATCAAAATGACAGACAATATGATAGTTACAATCCTTTTGGATGGCACACTGCAGGTAAAAAAAGGAACAGACAATATAAAATACTTGCAATCTTTTGCATGACGCACTCCAGTATCAAAATGACAGAAAATATAATATTTACAATCACTTGGCAGGGTTCTATCGTCCCCAGCAGAGAGTTCCTGACGGCGAATCCAACACCATACTCTCTGGCTTCGTCGGCGCTCTTTCCTTGCCAGAAGAACGTGTAGTTATTTTCTCTGAGAGACCCGGAATCTGGTAGCCGTGTCTCCTGTAGTGAGGCGATGTCGACCTGGAGTCTTGCAAGTTCGTCGTTGATGATTGAAGTCTTTCGAGCATCGCTGATTGCCTGGAGGTCATCTGAGAGCCCAGTCAGCATGGTCTGGATATTCCAGATACCTAGCTTGAGGATTGGAGGTTTCCTTGTTGGTTTTCTTTTGTTGTTTCTTGGTGCAGTAGTTGCAGTCCTCTTGTCAGGTACTCGCGTACCTTAATCTCTACGCTCCCAGCAAGGCAGGCGAACTGTGGCGGGACGGCACCTTATTGGCTGGGGGCTGCCCAGCTCGAGGCGAGCGGTAGTTGTCCAGTGAGATCTGTTGATCTCTCCCACCGTCGGAAGCAACCCCTGGCGGTGACTTATAACCGGTAAACTGTTGCTTCCCGTGTTGTGTCGACGCTGTGAGACGAAGCTGCAGTGTCCTCTCCAGGGCGCAAGCCTGGGCAGGGTGATATGGAGAATCAGCTTTCCCATGCATCTGATTCCCCCTCTCCACGCAGCTGATGAATCCAAGGAAAAGGATAAGCCTATACGTCATGGCACCAGCGACGTCGCAGAAGTTGCCGAAATGACACTGAAAGCAATGCCAAGTCACCTTAGGGACTCCGTCTCTGGATTTTCTGTTGGGGTTTACTCTCTTAGCCTTTCCCATGAGAGGGTATAGTCGCAAGGCAGCGGAGATTTTAAGTCGGAGTTTACCTTCTCATAGATGGGCGACCACTTAAGTTTAACAAGCCCCATCTGCCCGAAGCGTCTGGTTTTGATGCGCCAGAGACTCGCCTGTCATCCCTTCTCCATTCAGTTTAATCAGGTTCCGCCGGGCTTAGTAGTTAAGCCACTCGTGAAGGCCTGGAGTTGGATTTGGTTGTCAGAGGTGCTCTCAGGTGCAAGCCATTGGGGGATTTCCAAGGGAAGTGGGTGCTTATCTCCTACATCCACCCCCGGCGATAACAACCCTTGGAACCCAACTTAAAGTTACATTATCCTTTTCATTACTTAATACATGTATTACTATGTCATATTTTATGTATAATGTGTTTATGATACTATAAGGTAAAGAATGTTGAATACTGTTGATATATTGATGACACTTGTTGTGTCTTCTCCCGAAGGAGCTGGTATTGAAGCTCACGCATGGGATTCAACAAGCATATAATGGAGTAATTTACAGGTCACAGATTAGCGTGTTGCATCCTTACTTCGTATCGTACATGCGTACATGAGTGCAGGTATGGATGTTTATGTGCGTCATTGTATATGTACGAATGTGGGTCTATGTAAGCATGTATATGATATCCATACATAATGTACACGTGAATATATGCATGCATGAATGTGCTTGGGAATGCGGGTATGTATAATATGTAATTATATATCTTCACAAGTTATTGAATCTTTGTAAATTCGATAGGTTTGTTTTTCATTATGTATTAAACTTGCCACCAGCAATGTTTGTAGCAAATATTTATGTATATATTTGCTGACGGCTAATCGGCTAAATGCTAATAAAATTATATCTTATCATACAGTAATATCGCCTGTACCGTAAATGAATATAAACAAAGATAAAGTATATAGAACGAATGTTCATAGAAAGATGTTAATACAAGTGTAAATATGTGTTGAACACACACACACACACACACACACACACACACACACACACTAAAGTACATATGCATGGAATACTTTTTAGCCGGTGTAATATATAAAGATATCCGATAAGTCTTTGTTTGTTTAGGTCTATCGGCCAGCAGAAGAAAAAAAATGACACCTCTAATTAAATCTTAGAAAACCCATAAACCACGGGTATAAACCTGACAAACACTGAGTACATAAGAAACATGGACTGGGGAGCATGTAATAATTAACGGTTTCCTTGCAGAGAGAAAACTTCAAGAGGTACAGCAAATATGCGTTTGGAATCTGTATTTTACATTCTTCTGTGTTTTCATCGGATGGCGTTACATTTTGCAGGCGACTCTTGGATTACTAGTTCATGTCTTGGAATGCAACGTACAGAAATGAATATAGATCCCAGGATAAACAAATTCTTTTTTATATTCTAAGTGGCATTTGGTAATGAAAGGTATTTAAGCACTATGTTATATTTTAACGAACAACTTTGGAAGAGTAACTGAGGATTCGTGAAAAACTGTTTTCAGCACGATGCTAATATTTGTGAAGAATGAAACCTACAATGGTTAACTCCAATTTACAATGCTTTTTCGGAAAAAGGTATTAGCGCTAAATATATGCCTAAGTTTGATATTAAATATTCTATCAGTCGAATATGGGCAATATCGGTTCATGACTCGCTAAATCTCTGAGTCCATGACCAATATAAATCTCCGTTGCGTAAATCAGTGAGGAATGTGCTAGTTAATTTTTATTGCTTTTAATTCATGGTTCTAGCTTTAGTTTGAGCTATAAATTTACTTTTTAAGTTCGCTTCTGTTTGAAAAGGATGATGCTTTTTTTCTGTTCCCATAAGGAGTTTTGTGTATTTTGAAATTCCTCCCCAATTGAACAATTTCATGTGAAGTTATAGTGAAATCAAACAGTGATATTAATAAAATTGCTGGTTAAATTCATAGTTTTGTACCATATCCGCATCTTCTCGTGCTTTTATTTCTTGGTATTAATTCAACCTTAACTTTTAGAACACACTTTAAATCTTCATCAGAACAAACTAGCTAGTGGAAGTTACTTTACCTTGAACATTTGAACAGAGTCGGTGGTCTTAAACTGTGTAACAAAAAGAAGCAAAACCAACAAGTTTAGTAAAAATCAACAAATAATTTAATACTCTAAGTTACAAAGTGACCATTTAAGAGAAACTTACAGTATTATGAATAAAATCTCAAATAATCCTAAATGTTTTATCACAAGTCCAAAGTATTGAATGTTCTGAATGAATTCCAGCAGCTTGATTGTCTTGATGTATAATAATGATATGATCTAACATGTCTTGGAATGAGTCCTCAATATTACGAAAATAGTGTTTTATCTTTAACAAAAAGTAAATGAGCACCTTATAATTCCAATGAATAATTTCAACAAATAATAAATTTCTAATTTGAACTGAACACAACTATAAACTCTGATCATAGATTCCCAAAGACTGATATTAAAACAGGAAAGACGATTTTGTTTACAAAAACCCTATTTATTTACACACACACACACACACACACACACACACACACACACACACACACACACCCCCCTCGCTTGACCTTTGTTGCAACAGAATTTTCTGAAAAACTAATGGAAACTTCCAAAATATTGGCAACAAGTTCTCTTCCAGAACATTCTAAGGTCGTAATCAAAGCTAGGTCTTGAACTCAAGTTCAAGTGGACATCTTAAATATGTGACAATAGTCATGTAGGCAAAAACTCAACCCTCCGTCACGGACAAAGGTCAAGCGCATAAAATAAATTAAATATACATAACAGTCAGAAAATATACATGCAATTATGTTGCTGCAATAGTTTGGTTCAAGAGTGTGAATCTCTAGTATTTTGTGTTATTTGTTGTCATTGAGTCTTTTGCATACTTTTTAAAATTCTTTACTTATTCGTTAGAATTATTACACCATTCGAGGTTCTGCCCCTGTCAGGAATGAGAATGTTTTCTATAGAGTGCAAATAAAGAGATTGCATTGAAAGCTGGAAGTCAAAATTGGAAATCTTGCATAATTAAATTATGCCTATTCCGAGCTTCTTTTTAGTGCAGAAAATAATTTATTTGAAAAAGTATATTCGGGCAAAGTAAGTTTATCTAGTGCTATCAGTGCGTGTGATATTATCATTCAAACGATTACATAAAAGGACAATAATTTTAAAAGGAGAGGAGGGGCAATAAAATCATAATACGTGTGGTTGTAACTAAAACTGGTCATAATAGTTATTCATAAACTGGCCTCAAGGTTAAAACAAAATGAAACATTTGAGTACAAGTTTGAACTCCAATTAAAGTTGTTATTATATTTAATTTTCTTAAAAAGAAGAAAATGTTGAAGGTTAAAGGATGTGAAGATTTTACTGTTTGCTTTCTACACTTTTATTTGTTTTTTTCTCTCCGTTTTTTATGTAATTAAAAAATTTGTATAAAGTATTAAAAGCCAGACTTTCTTTTTGTTCGAATTTAGTGTTTGAGTTTGGTTTGAAGTTAATGAGGTTGATAAGTTCTGACCTTGATCGAAGAGGAAGAAAAGAAGAAGAAGAAGAAGAAGAAGAAGAA
>JAECUM010025870.1:0-20759 GCA_016617855.1 Megalonaias nervosa | reverse complement strand
TCTCTCTCTCTCTCTCTCTCTCTCTCTCTCTCTCTCTCTCTCTCTCTCTCTGTGTTCTCTGTGTGTGTGTGTGTTCTGGATTTTAACGTAACTTTAACAATGTTTCAGTCATATCACTACGACGTCACATTGTGAAGTTGATAGTGGTGTCTTTAACTGGGTTATCATGCCGTACACATGTAGCATCATGTCCCACCCAGTCACATTATCCTGACACTTGGCCAAAGAGTCCTAACACTAGCCTCTTATGCTGAGCGATAAGCTGCCACGAGTTAAACTGCTAGTACCATTTCTTAAGTCTTGGTATGACTCAATCGGGGTTTGAACCCGTGACCTTTAGCATCCGAGGCGGACGCTCTAACCACTAGGCCACCGAAGCTATCGTCGTTTTACTATTAGTTAACCTTGATTTTTTTAAATTTTAAAGTATCAGAATTGCAAACTGAAATAAATTATTGAATTAAGATTAGTAGCAATACCTTTTTCAATGTACTGAGAGCATATAAATTTAAGTTTTACTTGTTTATTTGTCATATAAATTTTGTAAAGTCCTTTGTAAATGGTAATGGTGCAGACCATTGTACAGATTTTCTATGCAAATCCCAAATTCATCTTGTAGGTTTAATTTTTACCAAAATGTTGCTTCAGTTTTAAAATAAATGCACCAATGCACACACATTTTTTGCCAATAAAATGATACAGTACGTGCACTGTAGATTACGGAAAATCCATGTTCCCGCGGTAGAACTTAATCCGTCTACGGTGTTTCCGGCACAGACCGGATATTGTGGTCATCATGGATGTTCCCGTTATGGTTCATAGTAGACGAATTACGTTTTCTTATCCCAATTAGAAAGCTACATCAATTTGTGTGATTTGTGTGATTTGGAATTTTTAACTTAGCTTTAACAATATTTCAGTCATATCGCTACCATGTCTGCAGTGTGGCAGTTTATAGTGATGTATAGCAGTGGGGGCATCGTGCCGCTGACATGTAGCATGATGTCCCACCCAGTCACATTACCCTGACACCAGGCCGACAAGTCCCAACACTAACCTCCTAATGCTGAGCGCCAATCGAAGCAGCTGTTAGTACCATTTTGATAAGTGTTTGGTATAACTCGGCCAGGTATCGAACCCATGACCTCCCGCATCCGAGGAGGACTCTCTAACCACTAGGCCACCGGAGCGGTCCAATTTAATTTTGTAATAACGTACATCCGCTACATTGCATGGAACTTAACCTGTCGGCTGGACTGCAGTAGACAGCGCAGAGTGGTCTCTTTAAGTTAATACTGAAAGACTCGCCCATAAAAACTCATTCACATACGTGTATTGCGAGAGATGAAATATAAATTTCCGAGCAAAGAATATTGCGTATATTTAAATGCATTACAAAATATAAAATGTCTTATGATAGTGCTTGTAATAAGAGAGAGGGTGAGATACTGCTTTTAAATGAACAAAGGTTAAAAGAAAAAGTTACTTTCATACCCTTAATTATCCGGCTACATGAAAATCAACAACAAAAAATGAAAAATATTTAAAGAAAACAGGTGTTTTTAGATGCATTCAGAAGTAACTCCCAAAATGCATTCCCTATTCTCATTTCAGGTGAAAATGAAAAGCATCTCCAGGGTCAATGTGTTAAATGTGGATTTGCAATTACCGTCTATACTGACTTATAAGACAAACCAACTGCAAACTACACAGACCCAGATCTGCCGTCGCATAATGCACCGACAGATCTGGGTCTGTGCTGTTTGTTAGGAGTAAGTGTAGCAGGATTATATATTTTAGAATTTTATATATTCATGTTTGAATTAGGCAGAAGTGGGTATTTTATTATTTTATTGTTCATTGATGATTAACGCAATTGAAAACGGACTTATGATTCAGAAATGTTTAAACAACTTAAACGAATGCGAAGAACACTTATTAAACAGTTTAATATTATTAATTTAACTTTACCAATAAATATTATAGCTAAATTTTTAAAATTTACTGATTACGATTAAATTGACTAAACTAAACAATTATTCATGTATTACTTTAATAAATTATTATTAAATTATTAAATTATTAGTAACCTAACTATCGCCACTTAATATTATATTTACGATCAAAACTGTCATTCATGTATTAGAGAAGAAACTCGTGGCACCTGAGCTAGTGTTCACGTGATCGCGAAAACTTAGTGTGAATGCTGCTCGTGCCTAATTAAGATCTCAAACAACCTATGCGCAAAGCAGAAGCAGTATAATAGATATTTATTTATTAAAACTACAAAAATATACTTAATAGAAATTAAATATGAATTAATTTAATTTAGCTTTTATTTATTAAACTTTAGACTTATAGGAAACTATGATTATGAATTAAATAACAACTCCAGAAATTTGATATATTAGAAGAAATAAGATTTGAATGGTTTACAAACCCTTACAATGGTGTACAAACCCTTACTCAAAATTTAATACAAACGAAATTTAATCAAATTAATACAAGAAACACACACATATGGAAAAAAACATGAATACATAAAATACTTTAACTTTTGTCACCAGGGGATTACTCAAATGATGCCAATCTGAGAGTAACCACACCAATAAAACTTAAGTATTTGCACTTCAGCTGCAGAGGTATGTAAGTTATTTATTAGTTTCTTATGTATATTATAAGTTATAACTATTGTACTACCACGTTTATTTTTGCATATTTTCTATGTACCTTCGGCTTACGTAGTATAATGCAAATATTTTCTATTCTTGTTTGTAACTTAGCAAGAGATTTATATTAGCAATATAAAGTTGCATTTTTAAGAAACGTTTAGTACCGTAGGATTCTTATCGGACACGGGTAGGTTCACTTCTGAACCTGTTTATTGCTTGGTAATGTTGTGCCGATAATGTAATTTGTGTAGTTTACCGTATATAACGTCATTACGTGTTATCGTATATGCCCGTACCATGCATAGTACACGGTGTTAGATGTATTTTCAGCTGATCGGAGTCGAAGAGGTACCAGCTGCACCAGCTGTAGAGCTAACCAAAGAAGTTGACCATAGCAGCTGTAAAGCTGAACCATGGCTGCCGTAGTGCTGAGTGACAGTGTTGCTGGTCGAGTGGCAGGTGATCGGACGTTGTTGACCGAATTGGTGGGCGCCTATTGCTTGATTGACCAAGAAATTGAATGGTGGTCGATGACATGAAATGCTAACTGCTTGACTGACCAGTGTAACTGGTAGCCAAGTGTGCTAGTGACGGAGTGTGTTTGTTTTACTCCATGCATGTAATCTTTTAGCCGTGGGCTAATTTTGTTTTTTTTTTATACCCAGTGTTTTGGGGACTGTATAAAGATATTGTTTATGATATCTGTCCCTTTTGTTTTCATCATTTTACTATTTGAGCAAAGTACCTCATTTTTTTGAGTGAATACATTTTACTATATACTGTAAATCATTAACCTTTGTCCTTTTAATGTGTAAGATCATTTATTTACATTCACATTTATGTTGCATTATTAGGTTCGTGCGTATTATGTTAATTTGTCCAATATTTGGATCTTATACACGCACGTATTAATCATAATTCTTTTCTCATTCAAGTCATTCATCAATAAACATTGTATTTGTATCACCATCAAAAGTGTTCTGTTATAAATCCGAAATCCAACCCGGTTATCTTGTTACAATAAGGGGTAGTAAGTCATTCGTATTGAATGTACTGTAAACTGAATCAATGTATACATGCAGAACAATAATGCACTAATGACGGTATTGTTATGTATAGTTGTAGTAAATGTATCTTTATTGTATTGGCAGGGTGTAAGAAAGCAGGAGAAATGTATTTATCTCTATTTACCAACCTCATGCACAATAAACCCAATTTCTTACAACAAAAACTGGACTTGTATTTTCTATTCTGGGAGTGGAAGGCAAGTTCTGTAACATAAGCATTAGAACAAACAACATAGACTCTAATCTGCAGGCACATTATGATACGGCAGACCAGAATCTATGTTGTTTTCAAATTGTCTCGACTTATAAGTGAGTATAGACGGTTCCTTGAGGAAGAGAGGGTATAGCATGCTATAAACTAGACATGATTACTTCTTTTAAATTAACATTGAATCACATGCATCATCACCTTCATGAGGTATAAAATTTGGTCTTTCATCGTGAAAAAAGAACATGACAGAAGATAATGATATTTATCCCTATTTCTTGAGACTGACAAAGTGTGCAATATCTTTCGTTATAGGAAACATTCGCCCACCTACCAGTTTCGACGGGAACGATATGATCTGCAATTCTAAACTTAATTAATTTTGTAGATATACTTTTGGGGTAATGAGGAAAAGATCTTTTATAAATCAAAACTGGTTTTAAATAGTCTCTAATTTAGACCTTTAGATGACGTATTAATGTTAATTGCTCAAGCTTGAATATATTGATGTTTTTTAGTCGTTGTTCTACCGAGTTTGTTAACCATTCAACTGATAAAAACTTAGATTTCTTCATACATACCTTAACCGAACATTATCTAACAGATTTTACTCCAAGTAACCATTTATTGTCATGCGAATTATCACAAATGTGTTTGTATAGGAGAGGATATACACGATTAGATAATTTTTCTTCATAACCATTAACCACTTTAGTCCAATAGTTATCATGATACTTTTAATGTTAATAATTAAGGGGTAACGATAAAGCTCGCCGAATACCATAACTAGAGGGGTACTTTTTTACGTGCAATATAATTCTGAGGAAAGAAAGAATTTTTTTTTTCGACTATATCCGATTTCACAAATCCCAATATTTCATTAGCGTGTGTTAAAATCGAACTGTTTCAGTTGACAATAGTCAAAACTTAATTGTATTTACGCATTTTAAGTAAATGCATATAGGCTTTTGAAGTAAATGCGTATAGGCTTTCGAAGTAAATGCGTACAGGCTTTTGAAGTAAATGCGTACAGGTTTTTGAAGTCAATGCGTGTAGGCTTTTGAAGTCAATGCCTATAGGATTTTGAAGTAAATGCGTATAGGATTTTGAAGTAAATGCGTACAGGCTTTTGAAGTCAACGCGTATAGGCTTTTGAAGTCAATGCACACTTTTATTCGCTTTAGATACTAGATTATTCCGGCCGTTGGAGAACTCCATATCGGCATTGATTATCTTAAATTTATGTATATGCTTCTCTTTTGAACCAAATACGATAATTTGTTTTGTGTCGATTGTAAGTTTCCAGTTATCTCAATATCTACTAAGCATATCAAGAGTAGGTTGCATGGCAGGAGGATTATCTGCGATATGTGTGGTGTCATCAGCATATAAAAGCATCATAACATTAAACATATTTACAAGCTCAGTATGTTTGGAATGTACAGCGCATCCTCTACACCCATTTACTAATAAAAAAAAATGATTCCAGTTCAGTTAGGAATAAGGAGAACAATAATGGAGATACATTTTCTCCTTGTCCTTCACCATTTTCATATGAGACTAAAAACCCAAAATTAATTATTTACACTGACACATATATTGATATCATTATAAATACTTAATATAACATTAAAACATTTTCCTCTGATGTATACCGAATACATTTTATGCCACAATCCAACTCTGCATACATTCTCAAAGTCATCTTTAAAATCAACAAACGTGCAAAATAAGTTTATTTGGCTGTAACCAAAGTAGTAGAGAAAAAGGAGATTTCTGGACCAGGGACCCTATTTCCCTGTCCCAGAGACCCCCAAATTTCTCCAAACAAATACAATTTCCCTGTCCCAGAGACCCCCACCCATCCCTCTCCAAACAAATACAAAAACACATTTTGGTTTCGGTAACTTGCCAGTAAGTTTGTGTATATCCATTCCAGAGCCAATTACTTCACGGCGATTGCAGTATTGGCAATAGGTAACAATTTTATCTTGTTCGATGCAAAGACCCTTATCATAATCACAACTACAACAACTTTGTTGTCGTTTCATTATTTTGTTTTTCAATCATCGACAAAAATAACTCCATCTATTACGGATCCCAGCAACAACGGTTGCTGTGGTGGAGACGTCAACGATGGAGTCTTATCTGGAGTTGACGAAGGAAAAAAATATCCTTTTTTTCTAGCGCAAACAGCACAAATACTTTTTAACATCATTTTTATATTTTTAGTCTTTTCTATTTTCTCACGAAATTCTTCAACGCTAATCTGTGAGCCGCTGTCAGCGTCCTGGTATTTTTTCATTGATTCCATCAAGTTCATATACGCTCTAGTGACGTTTCCACTAGCGTCAGCTGTAAAATTAAATTCGATTGCTCGTTCCGGATATTGTTTAGAGTTTATTCTAGCAAATATTCTTCTTACGTTAGCATTATCAAATACGGCGTTATTTTATTGTTGGTTACCAATTCGTGCTGCTAGTTGAAAAACAACAAACACGTATCGCGGTAATTGTTCGCTTGGAGTCGTTGTAATACGCCACGTGTAGTCGGTTGCGTTAGGAACAACTGTTTGATATATTTTATGCTGGACAAAATAAATCCTTTCGGTAAAAGCCTCCAGCTTTGTATTAAGCTCTGCAAACGTAGCCACCGATGGAACAACTTGAGGCATCCACAGAGCCAATTTCGTAACCACAAACTGTGCATCTGCTCCACCAGATCGAATAAGACAATTATTTTGATCTCCTCGTTCGATAATAAGCGTGTGTTTTAACCCTCGAAATACTTTATGATGGTCGCGACAAAATCCGAATATTGTGCTTAACGGCAACATCATTGTTATTTGATGTGATCCCGCTGTAAGTGATTTTCGTTTGGCATATCCCTCGGTGTAACGTTGTTGTCGTATGTTTGTGACGGCTAATCTTATCGTGTCTCCAATATTAGCAGCTGTATTACCAGCGGGATTTGCGATTAGATTATTGTCATCTGCTCCAGGATCACCAGCACCAGTACGAAATTCACTTCAAATAGCTATTCCTGATGCTGTGTCGTTAAACCACATCATATTTGTTGCGATTGATCTCGAATAATCATCTCTAAACGAAACGACGTTCATTATTTTGCTTGTAACCGGCAGCCAACTATCAATGTCCTCCACGGTTTGATTTGCTATTTGATATCGTGCACTTTTGAACAAACTTCAGCCATTGTTTACCCGCGAAATTTCTGTTCCGGCTGCGATATCACCACCATCTGCTGCTAATATTCTACCACGAACTTCCAACATCGCCTTGTGCGGCAATAAAAACACATCCTCGTCCCTGGTATTAAATTATTTCGGGCCAAATTTATTTGATTCGTTTGAATTATCGTCGAGATATTCTATATACTCAAATTCTGTCACTGTATTATTAACATCGTATCCCTCTCCAAGATCAAGATAATTTTTAGCTGACATTTTTTTATTTTATAATCGCCACACAAAATTGCGACGTCAGGGTCATAAAATTACCAGGTTCGAGGTAAATCTATTTTCGTCTTGTTTTATTTAGTAGCTTACATGTTACCTCTTCACCACGCGGAGATAATTTTTTTTTTTGTGGCTATCATAGCTCGTTCTGTTTCTTTTGTCGGAGCAATATCTGATATCACTTGTTTTATTTCCGTTGTTGAAGGAGCTGGCAGCAATACAATAGGTGCTGGTGATGGTGGTGGTTTTGGGCTTCCTCTAATTGTATCACCAATCTTATGTCCGACTGCGTTACCTGCAGCAGATGCCGCGCCTGTCGCAAAACCTTTACCCGCGTCAAGTGCAATTGGTGCTACTGTACTAATTCCCGGTAAAAATTCACCAATTTTTGTAAATATATTTCCGAGAAATCCACCTACGATTGTTCTTCGATAAATTTTTTTGTCTCATCTTGTTATTAAATATTTGACTTACAAAATTTGTTTTGCAACGACTACTCCGATAGCTACGCTATTGCGCACGCAGGTGTAAGTAATACGTGACAATTTCATTGTTAAGATCTAGTTGTCACCCTGATTGATTTATTAGTTGCATTGTAATGTTCGTTATTTGGTTTTCCAGATTAATCGGATAATATATTATTTGTCAAGGAGTAATCAGGCGGAACATCTGGTGAAAAGCTGTATATGGTTTGACCTATACTTCCCAACGCTGAATAAGATCCTGATGCAATAGAACAATTGATCAAAATTGTGTTTACTTGTGTTATGTTAACCGGAACATCCCCATCGTATGATATAATTTGTTCCGCAACGCTGCTATATTGTTGATGATTAAATCCTAGCAGCGATGCGATACTAATCGCCGGTGAAAAGTCGATTATCAAATTATTTTTTAATGTGATTCTAGCTCGTAGCGTATTATAGTTTGGAGTTAACTCAAAATTATCTGCGACACATGTGGTGATGGCAACGCCGCCGCCGCTGTTTTTTTTAATTATTTTTTTTATTAGTTCTTTTATCGTTTTATTAAGCTCAGTTACGTTAGACGCTCCTTGTGGTATTTTAACAGATACCCACGCGCCAGGATTAAATATAAAGTCGTCGTTGACGTTTGTTTTTACATTTGCCATAGAATGCCATATCGTGGCAGAAATTAATCCAATTTCATACTGTTTACCAGGATCTAGTATTATTGGTGGATTATAGTAGACAGAAAAGTGTGTGCTGTCACTCGTTGTTTGTGACAAATCGAGTAATAATGTTGTCGACGTTAGTGACATTATATTTATTTTGTTACATTATTCCACGCGATAAGATCGGTGTGTAAAATTTCGTACTCGGATGATGTTAGTAATCTGCTCGATCAAAGATGATCCAATATATCAATAATTTCATTGTCAATTTCCGTACTTTCATTACCAGCGTCTTTTGATGATATCTGCAACAACAGTCGTCAACCATTTCTGCGTTCGATGTAAGAACTCAAACACCAAATCCGAGTCTTACATCTTCCCTATCTTTTCTGCGATCTGTATCATATTTTTTATAAAAAATAAACTATAAAAACTCCAACCTTTTCCAAAATCTCTATATCTTGCCCTAGCCTTAACAGCTGTATCAAGTATAACGGTAGCTATAACACCTATTCGCATCGCATTGTAATGTTTTGCCATCTGGACAACATCATCTTCATATTTAATAACATCGCCATAATTATACCCATGTTAAATAATTTTTTCTAATACGGTTACAAATTCTTTATATTTAACAGAATCCCATTTTCTAATATAATCAAGGTCATCAAATTTGTTCTTCATCAGAATTTTATCGATAAATTTTTCATATTTGTTTTGGGCTATTTTTTTTTTTAGCATGCCATATACTTCTTTCAAAATTTTTTCCTCAATTGCTTTTTTGTAATCGTCAATGGATGGTTGGGTTGGATCAAATACTTCCTGCTGTTCTTTAATCAATTCCTATACAACTTTTTCACCTTCACTTTTTTCAGCAACCTTTACAGCACTTTTTCTGACTCGGCTTGCTGTTGTTCTTTTAACTGTCCTAACATACCTTTTTCCTGTATTTTTTAGTTTTTCTGGAGATAATGCTGATATTTCTGGTTGTTTTCCAAGTACTGCTTCAGTAACTGGCTTAAAAAGTTTGGTGGTTGCTTCTTCTGCAACACGTTGTCCACTCCGCGCTTCTTCAACCTTTTTCTTGAAGAAAGCTTGTGATGCTGCAAGTTTCTTTAGTAATTCATTTTTTTGGTGATAATCCATTGTTATTTTTTATACGCTTTATAAAATTCACCTAGAGAAATTTATCAATACAACAACGAAACATCTTAGCTGGATCACTAGCTAGTTTATCAAATAAAAAGAAATTATATTTGTCTTTAGTTGCTCTGTGATATAATTCAATAAATTTATCTCTTGTTACATCACCGCATTGCTTGTTTGCAATATTTCTTATATCAACATTATCTAGCCCTGGAAATAATATAAAACATCCTGTATTTCGCCGAATAAATCTGTCGACGTTATAAAACTCCTGCGCAAGATAAACTGAATTACATTTTTTGTTACGCGACAACTAATAGTAAGATTTAATTTTATTCATCTCCTCATTGTTTAGTGGAATATCGTCAAATACAATTATTTTATGCTCGGATGAACTAAGTCCATTTATGGGAACTAAATTTTCTGGTTGTTTGATCATAAATATATCTTCACCAACGCCAAGGTCATCCCGAAGTTTGTTGTTGTACTCACTTAATAGTTCATATTTGTCCTGCTGCGATTAATTGTGTAGATGTATACACGATCGTAGTTAAAGTTATCGTTGAGCAAAAGATTCAATAATAAATTTGTTTTACCAGATCCTGTACGACCAACAATACGATAATGACAATCCGGAAGTTCGTTGTTGTATTTATGCTTGATTAATCGTTCGTTATCAAAATTTAATATCGGTGGCGACTTTGTCGTTGACTTCGTTGATGATTGTGTCATTGTTGTAGTTATGTAATTTTATGTTATATATTTTACATTGTTACGTATCGGCTCGTTTAATGTAACATAAAGAAAAGAGCGAAGACAACCAGCTTTGTAAATTTTAACATTAATAATTTATTTCCCTAGAAAACACGGTGAAAAGGTAAAAACTTGAAACAAGACTTACGATTTACGAAGAAGATCCAAAAAATTGTCCTAAAATTGTGAAAACACATAAGTCCTGTGAATAAACAGTTCTAAATTGACGTAGTCTGAATCTCAATCCCGTTCCAAGATGGCGGATGATGACGTCAGACGAAGGCTAAGTACTTGGAGAACCCTTCATCCCAAATGGCAATAAAATCGCTAGTGTATCAGCAGATACGGAGTTAATAATTAAAGTGTACTTAAACGCAATTTTGCCAATGATAGGTGAAAATTTTAATTTTGATCCGATTATTATTATTAACAAATCTCTTGCGATAATTAAACATCTTGACAAGGAGATTGATAATTTCAATGATGCTCAGCGAGAAAAGTATTCTGAAGAAGTCGAATCAGCAGGTTTTGAAAAGAAATATTCTTACTATGACATCAGTGAAGAAGATAATGTTCCACTTCCATCGCTCCAACGCTCTAGACAATTGTCATTACGAAATTATTACACTGAAGTTGAGAAAATATTCACGCAACCATACGAAAAATTACACCTTAAAATAATTTCTATTATTAGCCCTTTCAAAGTCAATACAGAAGAAATCCGAAAATTAATGCTAATAAATTTCGTAGTCGGATACGCAATTATCAGACATCTTGTTCTCAAAAATTTTACGTTGGATCAAATAAGCTTGGTACTCGGGTTTACTGATGAAACAGAAATAAAATATGATAATTTGGTAAATGAAACAGATTTGTATGATTTTGAAATAGAAAACACGTTCAATTCCTACAGCTGGTTAAAGAAAAAGGAGGTATTAACAGATGAACGGTATAAAGATATTTCGTCAGATGTTTATGACAAGTATAGAGACTTTTTAGCTCATGCTAACAATTATAAATTCCGTGGGTTTCTTGATTTGATTGTTGGTACGAGAAATTTTAACATTGTATAAAAATTGTAAACAAATATTGTATAATGAAAAAAACAGATGATAGATTTCAATCATATTTCGGAGGAAATTCCAAAACAAGATGTGGACGCACTAATGCAATATTACAGGTTTTATCATAAAAACCTCTGGTATGTGAAACAATGTTACAAATATTATAGCAAAATGCTTCGGTTACTATCATATTTACTACTGTTAATGACTGGCTCTGGTATAATCTCAAGTGGAGCATCATTAAACCGGTTTTTTGGTGTTTCTCTTGCAACAGCGTGTAAAAAAATTGAGCCTCGACTTGAGACCATAAAATGCTTCTAAAACAGCAAGCATCACTTATAAAAAATTACTTGATCAGATACGATCTTATTTGCGAGGTGTAAAATACGATATGAACGATTTAATACGCGAGTTTCGTATTATTAACAATATGTTAACAGATATTTTCCCGATGAGAGTTAACAGGTATGAAAAAAATTATCAAAAAGGTATGGTGATGAGGTATGAAATTTTATCTAAACTTTAGAAATAATCTCAAAGTGCAAAGCACTTCGAAATAAAATTTTATCTAAACTATAGAAATAAAATCGGCTTTGCCGCCAACCTGATGGGTAGGGTCGGGGTGGTCTAAAAATGTGTTTTTGTATTTGTTTGGAGAGGGATGGGTGGGGGTCTCTGGGACAGGGAGATTGTATTTGTTTGAAGAAATGTGGGGGTCTCTGGGACAGGGAAATAGGTCCCTGGTCCAGAAACCTCCTTGTATCTACTACTACCAAGACGCAAGATAGCTCACTCTCCCATTATGTCAACAGAGGGTGTGATGCTAACATAATGAAAATAGTGTCAGGGATTCGGTATAATACACATTCTAATCTACAGATCCAACCTGCAGTGTATCGACAGCAAAGTGGATATGTGCCAGTAGCTTCCCGTGGGTCGTTAGTTCTTCCAGGGTTCTTCCTCATCAAGATAAACCGACAGTCATGTATAGCCTATCATTTGCTGAAGAAACAAAAATGGCGTTAAGCCAACAAGAAGATATTGTGGCCTTTCGATATGCATGTGTATGAAATGAGGGGCATATATTACATCGATAGGCCATTGCTGAAATAAAGGTCATCATGACAACAGTACTAATAAAATATATTTGACGCATTGTTTGGTCAGAAACGTAATATTTATTTCTATAAGCTTGTACCAGGCTTGCAAAATGGCCATTTAACTCAGTGTACAAATACTAACCTAAAGCATCCATCTCGAGCCAGACAATTCGTCGAATTCCCGTGGGACTGATTACGTTAATAACTTCACAAAGGAACATAATGTGATAGATTTTTTTTCTTTTTTTAGTGAAAAAAAAAACGCATTACGAAAATATTTACTACACAAAACTGTATAATCGGTTGATGATTTAGCATCTAACAGTTTTAGTATAGTTTTCATTCTTTGTTCAAGGCTTTAAAAATTAGAAGGAAAAAAAATCTTACTTCTTATTCAGTAATAAGATAATCGGACAAAATTTATAAATCGTTTTATATTTAGCAAAATATTTGTTTTAAAAATTAAATTCTAGAGTTATTATTGATTTGTTAACAAAGTTTCACGTGGTAAATTCACAGCTTCCCAACATAGTTTACATAAACAAACACTGTTTACGCTGGTAAGATTTCGGTCCTAACTATTTCACAACACCAGCGTGTTACAAAAAAGGAACAACAACAAAACATCAACAACGTTTCGACTAAGAGCTTGAAAGAGAGGGCTGTGGTGGGAAAGGAGGCAAAGGGGATTTGCAATGTTGCAGATAGGCGTAACTAATTGTCACATAATAACAGCTAACCAAAGCACTATTTTTATGTTATGATTGCAGTTTGCATGAAATGCATAAACCACCAAAATATAAATTGAAATTATAAAACCGAAAATTTACTATTATTTGTAAGGACTCTTGGTGTCAGCCAATTCTATCCGTGCAAATTCATTAGATTGGTTATTGCAAGTCCCTACGCGTTTTATTAAATATTTCCTAATTTGAAACTAAAACATTACAAAATCTCTGCAAGACGGACAGACAGACCCAAACACACACCCATATATATATGTTACGATATATATATATATACACACACACATGGGTGGGTGTGTTTGGGTGTGTCTGTCTATCTGTCTTTGGAAACACATCTCTCTCTCTCTCTCTCTCTCTCTCTCTCTCTCTCTCTCTCTCTCTCTCTCTCTCTCCCTCTCTCTCTCTTATAGCAATTTAACCAATATTTCTTGGTGGAATAGAGATTCCGTGGCTATGTCTTCCATGATTAGAATCTGCAATATACTGGACACAAGGACACAGGTTCTGCCTCATCAGTGATTAATCTAACAGCTCCATCTGTTGCCATAATGGGTCATTACGGTAATGCCGTATTATGTTAACAGATGACTTTGATTATGAATATTCCAAATTGTATTATACTATCCATTTAGTTGTAACTTTCACTGTGCTAACTTGTATTATGCTAACATCTTAGTTATACGTTCACCGTGCTACGTTGTAATCAATACAAAGTTATATCTTTTTACCGCTATGATGATTAATATGTAATGCAATAAACTGAATGCAACGAGTAGACTTAGAAACGGAATAATGCCATGTAGAATATGCACATGGAGGACACAGACGGTAATAAATGTATGGAAAAATGGAAACAAGTGTTGAAATGGGCCAGGATTGGTTAATAATGTAAGTTAGTTTTTTAGGAAAAAGAATCTTTTGAGAGCTTATCCTTGTTGTAACTAAAGCAAAAGATAGACATTGTTTTATTATGGAATTTCAGCCCTTTAACAGACTTGAGTTTGGAACATTCATTACTGAAATTAGCACCCGACTTTTTGGTGCGGAATTGAAAGCACATGTTGCAAGCACACGTAGGTCCAGAAAATGCATAGGCTCGTATCCTTTTCTCTACACAGAAGCTGACATCCAGGTTTCATCTATACTGAAAAATAATGGTTTGATCATGAGCACTCAGAAATTTGAAGTTATTGAATTTTTAATATCATGATGTTTGCATAGGTTTACTATGGGAACAGAATTAGTACCGTGAGTCCTGGAAGTTGAAGAAATGAAATGGCATATTGATCTGCCATGTCACGAACGAAACAAACTGCCTGCAATTCCACGTGAATTTTTTAAGAAATAGAAAATGATGTGTGAATATAGAGAATTAAAGAGGACAAACTTAAATATCTTAAAAACCCGAACTGTTGAATTACTACCTGAAAAGAAGTCAGAGTGAGAAACACTTGCTGCACGTTTAATAACACAAATGCGAAGAACTAAGAATTGATAAAACTGGAGAAATACTTTAGGACAAGGAAGAATCGAGACGGAAGAAGGATCCTTTCTTGAATGTGCATACAAGGAGTGCATACAAGAAATTGATTTGTCAGAAATACCCATAGGAAGAAGACCCAGTATGGCAAGAGTAATGATAGCTCTACAAATTAATGAATAAGGACTTCGTTAGTTTGACTGAATCTCTAAACAGAAAGGGTTTCAAAGGGTGTATACTAAGACCAAAAGGAACCAACAGAATACTGCCACCAGGAGAAATAACTATTGGAGGAGAAAAAGTATTTATCAAGGAACCATCACCAATATTACGGAAAATAAAGAAAACCGCAGAACTGCACCTATCGGATATACCATGAGAGATACCCTTAAAGGCAACAGTGGAGAAGTTTAAAGAAAAATTTAACATCAAAGTGACAAAAGCGCGAATAGAAACTCACCCCCTAACTTCTATCAAAAATGGGATAAGGATAATTGAAACAGATAAAACGGAAATAAGGAACATGAAACCAGCCTTTTTTCTACACGGTTTTCTAACAAAATCCTGTTATAAGGTTGCATCCATCAATGAAAGTGTAAGAAATGTTGGAATACTGGACATACCCAACATAAATGTCCAAAAATCCAAGAGGAGAGTAAACAGCAAGTCTGTGTCTCAGAAATGACAATTTTCACTAACCAAAAGGAGCAGCACCAGCAGCAACAAAAACAGGATAAACAGAAAAAAAACAGATAGTGCAGAACACCAGACAGGGACAGAATAGGCATGAGCAACAGAAACAAAAACAACAGGAAATGACAAATTCTTCTAATCCAAAGGAGCAACGTCAGAACACCAAACAGGAACAACAACAGAAACTAAAACAACAGGATATGCAGGCTCGACAACAGAAACTAAAACACCAACAGCAACAACAAGAACAACAAAGCAATGACCAACATCAGCAACAAGGGAAACAGATAGAAGGCGCAGATAAAACGACAACAATGACAACAATGAATAACAAACAGGAACTATTTGCAGAATGGAATAAGGAGAAAGAAAGGAAGATGAAAAGACTTAAATGAGAGCTAGACGGAAACTTACATGTCTGAAAATGGAAACACAAAAAAAGTGAACAGAAAGGGTTACTACCTACTGACTTTCGATGAGGATTTGGAAGATCTTGAATGACCTCAACATTTCCTAAATCTTTTAAAAAAAAGGACTCTGAAACTAATACAAATGCAAAAAAGGATCCGAAAGGACAAACTTGACTCAAAACTAATACAAATATAGATAACAAATGTAGAACAAAAACAATAATGCCTTTTATATTACATAGCATTCACCAACACATAATGTAAAGCCTTTAGGCAACAATACCATTAGGGCAGGGTCCTCCCTTAAAGTGGGACCAACTGGAACAAAGCTCAACGCGTTCTTCCAGACGAAAATAGAGGGAAATGGAGAAAATCAAAGGTTGTTAGCCTTCCACCATCCCCCACCCCCCACCCCCACCCCCAGGATGCCAGATAATAGATTTTGACACCATACAGGACTGCCCAAGACAGGCAGAATTTTTGGCGGCTTTGTTAGCCCAAGGTTCTGAACGTAGACACCATTGATGGGTTACAAAATGGATGAAGAAATAAATTTATTCTTTACCCCAAATCCCTTTAACGTACCTGAAAGCCAAAGTGAACACAGCGCCACCAATAATAACAGAGGTAGAGGCAAACGTAAGTGAGATATACATTTCTGGCTTCCCTCTAGAATTAAACAGTAAAGAGATAAAGCGTAAACTCAAGAAAACAAGAAAAGTACAGGGGTACAGTACAGGGGTATAAAAATGTCAAAACTGGAATAAGGATCATAACAGTCCTGACAGATGAAGCAAAAAATATCCCCACTTTTTTATGTAATGGGCTTCCTGCTAAAAACGTGGTACAGGGGCTGTGAAGATGACCGTCTGTGCCCGAGATGCAAACAATTAGGTCACGGCCCAAAAGAATGCAAAAACCAACCAGCAGTTGGCACTTATGCCAATAATTTGTACATGTGCCAGAAGAAGAAACAGCAGGGGCACAAGAAGCAAGGTAAGTAGAGATTGAAAATCTCCTTGAACAATGTAGAAAAGAAACCAACCAAACAAAAGAAAATGAGGAACAGCCGCATACAGCACAATCTCCCCAAGCTGATAACAATCAAATGCAAATTGCCTCTAAACAAAATATGAAAATCCAAGCACTCCGATTGGACAAACATACAGTATACAGGCAGCAAGCCTGGAAAAAGAAAAAAGAAACAAACAAAAAGCAACTCAACATTGGTTACAGAATTTGAACGGGAGGAATTCAAAGGAAAAAGTCCCAATCAGCAATGCAGACTAGCCAAGAAAATTTAGAGGCTATCATCCTAAGCAAGAACAAATATTTCTTGCTGCAGAATCTAATGGTGGAAGAAGGCCTCTTTCTTGCTGCAGAATCTAATGGTGGAAGAAGGCCTCTTTTCGGAGGAAGATGATATCCCAGGAGGAAGGCCCCTGTTCGGAGGAAGATGATATCCCAGGAGGAAGGCCCCTGTTCGGAGGAAGATGATATCCCAGGAGGAAGGCCCCTGTTCGGAGGAAGATGATATCCCAGATTTGAGCGGGATGAAACCGTTAACTTCCACACCAGCAAATAAAACGAGACAACAAAAAGACAGAAATAGGTTTTCAAAAATTGCTGTCTACCTCTGTTGAGTCAGGACAAGGAAACCAAACTCACCTGAAAGAAAACAAAAATAAAACACGTAAGACGGTTATACCTTGACAGAATAAAAAAACCATACTAAGTTATAAAAACAACAAGCAGATAGATCAAATGGAAACTGACAACTCAGACAGCAATTCAAGACTGATATAGGCGCGGATAACATAACGGATGGAACAAATGACTCAGAATACAAAACGGACATAACGAGCGACGGACTTAGTACGAACCTAAACACGGACAGAAGTAGCTCAGTAAAATCAGGAGAAATAATATCGGACAGCTCAGGAAACAATAACTGCTCTAACCAAGAGGGCAACGACAACTCAAAGCAGGAAGTCCCGGCCATTGCCGAAGCTGAAGAAATTTAAAACTAACTCAAATAATAGAAAACACTAAAATAACATTTTTTTTTTTTTAAAAATTGCACAGTCGGCTAAATCATTATGGGATGCAGAAAATGGAGGGAACAAACTTCCGGATTGCAACACTAAACATGAGCGGAATAAATAAAGAGAAAATACAGAAACTAGTTAAAGAAACGAGTTATAATGTAATAATATTACAGGAGACACATAATGGCATAAACAATGTCATAAAAGCACTAACTGAGGAAAAACTTAATGCAATTTTAATTACTAATGACAATGTTGAAGATGTAAGGGTAGGGGTTGCCACTATTATTAAAAATACAAATGACATGGGTTGGGAAAGAATTCAAGAAGGAAATATTTTAAAGGGAGACTAATTCACATAAAAATTAAAGTTTGGCACCTTATTAATGTCTACTTTCCAGTGCAAAGAAATAAAAAAAAAAATGAATATTATTGAAAACCTTAGCACGTACCTTCACAATTTTTAATGGATAACCTAATGGGGGGGGGGGAGATTTTAACTGGGTAGAAGAAGAAATTGATAGAACTTCGGAATTAACAACGACTGTTAAGCAATATAGGGGAGAAATGAAAGACCTGCTAAAAACACAAATTTGTAGATATCTACAGAAAATTAAATATTTTAAGATTGGAATTCACTTTCGAATATGGTATAGGGCAGGCCAGCAGACTGGATAAAATGTATGGGTCAAACTTTGATAAGGGTGTTTTTTAAGGGCTCAACAATTACTAATTTTAAAGTTTCAGAACGCAGATTAGTATTGTTAGAAATTCTAATGAAAACACGTATAAAAAAGAAGGGGGCGGGTCAATTAAAGTTGAATAATAAAATTCTGGATGAAAACGAATTTGTAGAAACAATGCCGCATGAACTGAATTCTTTTTTAGAAAAAGAAAATAGAGACATTGTGAAAGAATGGGACTCCTTAAAGAATAAAATTAAAAAGAAAGCAGTTTAATTTTCCCAAATAAGAAATGAGAAACTCAAAAATAAAAAATATAAATTAAAAGACGAATAGAGCAAAATGAAAAAGAGGAGGATAAAAAAAGACCATTAAAGAAGCGGCTAAACGAAATCTTAGATGAAGGAAATCAGGGAAGGGAGATCAGAGCGGGAAAGTGTACCCATTTATATAAAAAAAGCGGAAGGATTGTATAACAGGGAAGAGCTGAGAAGAGGAGGGGAAAAGAATTTAGAGAATATAAGGGAGGAAAATATTGCTTTTACTAAAAGGGAAGATATTTTAAAATGTATTAAAATAATATTACCGAGAACTGTATACATCTCAGAGTATATATAATGACGTCATAAACAGTTATCTCCAAATTTTAAATTGTGAGATGATCTCGTCAGACCACAAAGACTTGTGTGATGATTTCATCTCTGCTGAGGAATTTTTTTTAAAAAAACCTGAGGGCCTTGGCTAAAGGAAAATCGCCAGGTAACGATGGTCTCACATCGGAATTCTATCGAAAATTCCAAGGAGAGATAACGCCGATTCTATAATTATAGTACAACAATATATTTTTAGCGGAAGGGATAATGTCTAAAAGTATGAGGAAGGGGGTAATTACCTTTGTTTATAAAGGAAAGAGGAATAGGGAAGACCTAAAAAAATACTGGAGGCCAATATCCCTCCTAAACATTGATTATAAGATCCTCAGTAGAATTTTAGCAAACAGAGTTAAAACTTGTATGGGTAAAATAATAAATGTTAACAAAAGCTGTGAAGAGAAAGGAAGAGACATACTAAATAACATCTTAAATATAAAAACAAATTATAGATTTTATAAATGAAACTGGCCAGAAGGGAGCTATGGTACTCTTCGATCAAGAAAAAAGCTTTTGATAAATTGGAACAAAACTATGTTCAAAAAGTTCTAGAAAAATTTGCTTTCGGAAAAATTTCCGATAATGGACCAAAATCCTGTATACCGAGATAAGTTCAAGGGTACAGGTAAATGGAGCTGTCACAGATAAATCTGAAATACAAATGTCTGTGTGGCACGTATGCCCACTATCCATGTTATTAACAGCATTAGAAATCCTTAGTCATAAAATAAAAAATATATCCCGGAAGTTGAAAGAATACGGATTCCTAATTTAAGGGATGAAATAAAAATGCTCCAACATGCAGATGATTGTACAAATTTTATTAAAGACGCAAATTCCTTTATGCATTTACAAAACGAATACGAAAATGTTTGGTAAAGCTTCAGATTCTAAAATAAATCATGATCAAACAGGAATTTTGAAGATAGGCAACTGGAGGGGGGATCAACCCGGATTCCCACCTCACCTAGTAAAGGAGAAGGTTAAGGCACTAGGAGTGGCCTTTGGACAAAACTCTGAATTAGAAAACTATAATCACATGACGAAACAAATAAAAGAAATTGTAGACGTCTGGACATTTGCGCCTTTGTGCATAATGGAGCGGGCTCAAGTGGCCAAAATATATCTAATCTCAAATATGAATAATATTTTAAAATCAATTGACATAGAAAATTAAAAAATATAAAGGAATAGGATAAATCTATAACTGATTACGTATGGAATCTTAAAATGCATTATCTAAATAAATTGGGATAAAAAGAACATAAACGCCGATAATTCTGTGCAACTAGTTTCGCATTTACTGTATGCTTCTTCGGGCACAAAATGTTTTAAAAGAAACAGATGAAGTCTTTATATTTTAAAATAAACAATTACGTCATTTACGTAACGTCATAAATGATATGCATCATCATAACTATATATATAT